>PVIC010037742.1:0-17935 GCA_004025085.1 Thryonomys swinderianus | reverse complement strand
CCTGTTTCACAATTTTTTAAAAAAGAATGTATTACTGAATAACCTGAGACTTCATCTCCTTTCACCTCTCCTCTTCTCTCTCTTCCTCCCGTCCGGTCCCCCTTCCTCCCCATGCTTCTTTCTCTCTCTGGCTCTCTGGCCTCCTCATTGCTCTATGGTGCTGGGCATTAAGCTCGGTGCCTGCTGAGAGGCGTTCTGCTGTTCATGTATACCCTCAGAGCCTACTTGCCTCCCTCCCTCTCTTTTCTCTTGAATTTGAGATACCCTGAAAAATTATTCTCCAAAGGGAATACAGTACCAGTGTGTATCTATACTGATAGAATTTACAGTGGCTGCTTGTTTGTGCCCTTGCCAGTGCTGAGTATTAACAGTGCTTTAACTTTTTTGTGTGCTTTTGCATAACAGATGATGCTTACGTAATTTTGAATTTCTCTGATTACTATTGAGGTCAGTTATCGTCTGATTATTACTTTTTCTAAGTTCGTCTGTAATTTTTTTTTTTTTTTTTTGCTTTTTGAGACAGGGTCTTGCTTTGTAGTTCAGGCTGGCCCTGAGCTCACTACGGTGCCCAGGCAGGCCACCGGGAACTCAGCAATCCTCCTGTCTCTGCCTCCCCGGTGCTGGGATTACAGGCGTGAGCCACCACGTCCGGCACTGTGGTATGCGGTGTTGATTGTTGGTGGGCGTGTCTCCACACCCAGCATTATATGTGGTCACCAGGGATCGAACTCAGGACCTTGCACTTATGAGGCAGGCACCAGAACCACTGAGCTAACCCTCCGGCCCTATTAATTTTTATATCTTCTCTTTACTCACTTGTATGTTATGTGTCTTTAAAAATGCATTTTAGTGAGTGTGGTGAGGTTTTTTGATGTTTTGATTTTTTTTTTTTTTTTTTTTGAGACAGAGTCTGGCTCTGTAGTTCAGGCTGGCCCTGAGCTCACTAAGAGCAAGCCTAGAACTCAGCAGTCCTCCTGCCTCTGTCTCCCAGGTGCTGGGATTACAGGCATGAACCACCATGCCCAGCATTGTGGGGTGTGGTGCTGATTGCTGGTGGGCACGAGTCACCACGCCCAGCATTGTATGTGGTTACTGGGTATTGAATTTAGGACCTTGCACTAGACAGGCACCAGAACCACTGAGCTAAACCTCCTGCCCCTGGCTATCCCTTCTTTTTAGGGAGGAAATTTGACATTTTCAGGAGTACTGAGGAAAGTATATTAACCCCTCAAGTACTCAGCACTTAGTTTTACATTTATTGACACTCGGCCAAAATTGTTTCTCCTGTAAATATTTCAGTATATATTCCTGAATGGTCAGGTAACCTGTCAGCCTTAATCCTCTCAGCTGTCCTGCAGTTGAAGTTCTAATATGTTTCATGTCGTTTTATTTCTGGCAAAGATTCCTTTTCTTGATAAAATTGAAAACACTTGTGTTGTTCCAGCCAGACTAGTTAGTAGTAACCAAAATATTTTGAGATTTTTTGTGGCTTAGAGTTTATAATCCTCTCTCATCTATGTATTGAGTAAGTGTAGATTTCCTTACAAAATCCAAAGTCCTTTAAATAGAATGTTTATTTTGAAAGTATGTCAGGGCTGGGGATTTAATTCAGTGCACTGTGTCTGTCTAGCAAGCACAAGGTCCTGAGTTCGATATCCAGTACCAAAAACAAGGAGAGAAAGAAAAGTATGTAGGAGTCAATGAATCCTACTTTTATTGGGTTTTGGCCTCTCCGAAGGAGCAAACAGTTACTGAATATCTAAAGATATGCTAAAGAGGGTGGCACATTCACAAAAGTAAGTGACTTAATAGGTGAAATGTCCATATGATCAAGTAGCCTTATAAGTTTTTTTCTTCCATTGTCAGGGATTGAACTCAGGATCTTGCATTTGCACAGCAGGCATGGTGCCACTGAGCTATATCCCCAGCTTACTTATAAATTTTGATATACTGTTCTGTTATTGAGTTAATAGTATGTACTAGTGCTAGCACAATATAATTAGAGGTTTGAATAGAGCATATTCTACTGGGGCAATAGGTACTCTCATTGCAGTTATAGTTCGTTAGCCTGGGGAACTTTTGTAGTAGGACTTCAGTGGAGATGAGGGTACTTATGTCTATGGAGAATATACACATTTTTCTTTGGTAATCAGGTTTATTGTATTTTTTTTTTTTGAGGCAGGGTCTCACTTTGTAGTTCAGGCTGGCCCTGAGCTCACTATGGTGCCCAGGCAGGCCGCCATGAACTCAGCAATCCTCCTGTCTCTGCCTCCCGAGTGCTGGGATTACAGGCATGAGCCACCACGTCCGGCATTGTGGTATGTGGTGTTGATTGTTGGTGGGCGTGTCTCCACGCCCAGCATTATATGTGGTTACCGGGGATCGAACTCAGGACCTTGCGCTTGTGAGGCAGGCTCCGGAACCACTGAGCTAACCCTCCGGCCCAGGTTTATTGTATTTTTATCCATTAAGTGATTAATGGATATGACTGAGTATCCTTGGGTTTCTCAGAAGAGTATCATGTCTTTGATTCCCTTTTTCAGATATTAGAAAGAGGCTACAGATGTTTAGGATTTAAGAAGTTAATAAACTTTGGCTTCTATGACTGTAAAAATCCTTATTTCTTAATTGTATAATTTTAGTAATACATATTTCTTTCCTTTGATTTTAACAGTTTCTCACAATGTGTTGCTATTTTAGTTCTTCTGACATGAACTAAGTGCCAGTCCATTCTAATTCTTTTTTAATTGATTTTTGTTGGTAAATTTTATATATACATTATGACCACATTCAGCATTGAGAATTTGTTCTGTACATGAAATCATAACTATGTTTGGTTTAAAACCTTTTTACTAAAGAGGCATAAAGAGGCTTTTAGCATTCTACATCAGTCAGTGTCCAAATATTGATAATGTTTAGCAAGTTTAATTCTAAAATTACTTATCAATTCTGTGTCTTTGTTTGTAGTTTTTGAATCTTAGTTTAGTGAATTTTAGTAAGAAGAGTCCTTCTTCTGGATAGCTAGTTAACAACCTATATCCTTCAGTTCTTTATAAATTTACTGATGCCATGAAATCTGTCTTCAATGGGCCAACTTGAAGACTATGGCCTGCTGCCTATTTTGTTTAATCTGCCAAGAGTGGTTTTATATTTTTAATTGATTGACTAAAAAAACCTCCAACACAAAAGAGTTGTATCTCACTGCACATGGATAAAAATTTTTGGAAAATAGCCATGCTCATTCACTCATGTATTGTCGGTGGCTGCCTTTTGCTGCCAACAGCTGAGATGAGGAGCTCCAACAGATACCATTCGTGGTGTTCCTGTCACTCACTGCACTGTTGCTAAAGGCATGACAGAGCAGTAACAGATCCAGTTCGCCAGTGCTTTTAGTGCTGTGGAATCTTTATCTTTGTATTTTCAAAAATATATTTTAATACCTATGATGTCAGTTAGAAAAGTAGACATCTAATATCATGCTTTTAAGTCACAGTTGAGCGTAGATTAATTTTGAATTAGATGTTAACGTGCTGTACTATGTTTACTATATGGTGACACTAAAGCTAAGCTACAAAAATGTAATCTGTTAACATTGCCAGATTAATCTATCACTGCAGTATTTCCAGCTTCAGGAACACAGCACCCAGAAAAGTTAAAATATTTAAAGTGAAATACTATTACAGTGGAATTTTTTCGTATAAATAAAAAGGTGAAGTGAGGCACATCCTGGACTGCACAGTAAGTTAAAGACTAGCCTACACTACATATATAGTAGCAAGATGATAGGTAGATAGATAGACAGATAGACAGACAGATAGAGTAGATGAGGGGTGATTCATTTGTTTCCTGGGCAAGGAAAACTGTTTTCCAATGCCGAGTTATTTAAATCCTGTTTAACTAGACTTAAGTGAGGAAATGTATCTAGGACTAATAGCTTTAGAAGACACCAGTTGTTTGAAGAGCTGAGGCATTGGGGACTAACATCAGTAGTTTATTTAAAATGAGCCAAGCAAATGATTTTGAATCTTGGCTCCTGATTAGTTGACAGATGTGGCAGGTACTTATTTAGGCTCTGTTATTTGAGGTGTTGACACTAAGTCAGTGCAACTTGAGAATTGCTTGGGGACGGTCTGTAAGTAGAATCTCCTAATATTAGTAAAATCTTAAATCTCTTAGTATTAGAATCTCGATATTAGTAACAACTTGTGAGGAAGAAAAAGCCCTACTCTGACAAACTTGCATCATTGTGAGACTATAAAGATGTTTAAAACCTATTTTTCAGTATATACTTTGCATAAATAGATTAGATGAAATTTGTTGAACTCTAGATTTAAAAATTCAAGATTGAAATTTTCTGGGCCAGAGATTTAGCTCAGTGGTTCCGGCGCCTGCCTCGCAAGCGCAAGGTCCTGAGTTTGACCCTGGAGACCACATAGAATGCTGGGCGTGGAGACTCACTCCCACCAGCAATCAATACCACATACCACAGTGCTGGGCGTGGTGGCTCACGCCTGTAATCCCAGCACTTGGGAGGCAGAGACAGGAGGATTGCTGAGTTCAAGACTTGCCTGGGCTACATAGTGAGCTCAGGGCCAGCCTGAACTACAAAAGGAGACCCTGTCTCAAAAAAAAAAAAAAAATTACAAGACAAAACAGTGCTTAAATATGAAACTTACTTTGTGGTAAAGTTACTTCACAGCAGGTTTATTTCAATCAAGTAATATCACTCTACTTTATGTACCTTTGATACTTCTAAAAATTAAGCAGAAGAAATTTCTGAGCCCAACCTATATTCCAGAAGTGTTTTTCAGTTTTTATTGCCACATACAGAGGAAATTTTCATATTTTGAATCCATTGAAGTCTGTGTATGAGAAGCTTTCACATTACCTTTAATTGGAAATATGTGCTGTAAATAATATGTCAAGAAGCAAGCATCAAGGAAAGCAGTGTAATTCCAGAAGTATAAATGCTCTGAAAGCATTGAATGTGCTCACTGAAAATCTTTTCTTTAAAAAGGAAAACAAGGGCCGGAGATTTAGCTCAGTGACTCCAGCGCCTGCCTTGCAAGCACAAGGTCCTGAGTTTGATCCTGGTAACCACATACAGTGCCGGGCGTGGTAGTTCATGCCTGTAATCCAGCACTCGGGAGGCAGAAGCAGGAGGATTGCTGAGTTCCAGGCTTGCCTGGGCTACATAGTGAGCTTAGGGCCAGCCTGAACTACAAAGCGAGACCCTGTCTCAAAAAAAAAAAAAAAGGAAAAACAAGCCAGGCGTGGTGGCTCAGGCCTGTAATCCTGGCACTCGGGAGGCAGAGGCAGGAGGATTGCTAAGTTCCAGGCTTGCCTGGACTACATAGTGAGCTCAGGGCCAGCCTGAACTACAAAAGGAGAGCCTGTCACAAAAAAAAAAAAAAAAAAAAAGGAAAACTAATAAAAACAAGTAAATGAAAAGGACTCCTGTTGTGAGTGCTATAGATATGGCAACTCAGTTGCTCTTTGTGTAGAATCAATGTCAAGATTTTTGAAACATAATTTTTGGTAGTTGAGCAGCTAGTAATCATTGGTTTAAAGATACTAATGAATAGGTAAAGTCATATTTTATTTACAGTGTGGTAGCATTTGGCAGTACCTGTCATGTTTCCCCCAATATAAGAGCTAGCTGGAAAAGAAACGGTATGTGTATGAGAAGAAAATTTCAAATATGAAATAGTAAAGTTGCAGATCATTACTAACCTGTGAAAGGTTATAACCCGCTCTGGTGGTAGGGTGCGCTGATGTTTTTTTCTTTGGTTGGTGCTGGGGATGGAGCCAGGGCTTTGGACCTGCTCAGCCTATGCTCTCTGAGCCACGCACTCAGCCTCAGGGACTCTCACTGTGAACCCTAGTTAAGGAAACTTGTTATTTCACCCTTTATCTTATTACTAGATCTTGTATCACAAAGAATTATAGTCACATATTTTTATTATATTTTAAATATTTTGAGAATTTCTTGTGGACATTTGTTTTGTCTTGTTAGGTAAGTATCTGCATACTATCCTTATGTTGTCTTTTGGTCTTCAGAGCATAACATGTTTGCTATATGGCCCTTTACAGAAGCTTGCCAAGCCCATTTAATGCTTCATTAGCATTCCAACCTACTTTGTTTCTGACTTTTTTTTTTTTTTTTAAATTTTTGAGACAGGGTCTCGCTTTGTAGTTCAGGCTGGCCCTGAGCTCACTATGGTGCCCAGGCAAGCCACCGCGAACTCAGCAATCCTCCTGTCTCTGCCTCCCGAGTGCTGGGATGACAGGCGTGAGCCACCACATCAGGCATTGTGGTATGCGGTGTTGATTGTTGGTGGGCGTGTCTCCACGCCCAGCATTATATGTGGTAACCGGGGATCGAACTCAGGTCTTTGCGCTTGCGAGGCAGGCGCCCGAACCACTGAGCTAACCCTCTGGCCCTGTTTCTGACTTTGAAGGACTGACTAGTAACCTTATGAGAGGATATAAAACTAGAAGCCCTGAAGTGTATTTAGGGTGATTGTGAATTCTTTCACCATATTTCTGAGTTGTGCACAGTGCGAAGTTAATAACCATGAAGTTTGTACAGCATGAAGTTAAAAATGACCACATTTCCTCCCTTATATGAGCTGGCAGAATTTGTAAGAGGAAATTTTGAAATAGTTATGATCAATGACACTAGAAGAAAAGGGGTAGAGGAAGTTTCTGAAGAATGTGGGAGTTTATTGTCAAGAATGTGAGATTGGAAGGAGAGGAAGGAAAAGCAGACATATGAGGAAAGACACTTATATTGTTTTCCTCTGTCATGTTGGCCAGTAGAGGTGCCTCAGGTGGGCTGTGGGGTCCTTTTGTCATGACTCTTGTACCATGTCACCCTCACCTTCAGGTACAGTGAGACATTTTAAATGCATCTTGCATGTTTCCTGCTATAGGTTGGCAATCACCCATTTCTAAATGTAGCTACTTTGCCATTTATGGAGAGCAAAATGGAAGTTTTTTATTTATTGGAAAATAAAACCTGGGCATTAGAGATACTCAGTAAGTTAGAATATATGTATGTTTCTTGGTGGAAAGAACTAGGTATTTGGGTTTTTTAAGAGAAAATATTTGTTACACATACTATAAATATACTGACGTTTTTTCATTTGCTATGTGTATCTTTTCTCTTACACTCTAAATTGTATTCCTTAATTTATTATCACATTCTATATTTTCTATAACTTGTGTACATATAATATAGTTTAATAATACTAATATTTATATCTTGGCAATTTAGGATTTCTTGGCATTTCTTTTTGTCTTTAGTATGTATCCTACTAGGGATGTATAGTCCAATTTCTGGGTTTTAAAGCCACTTGAAATTTCTCTGTACATGCATACACCATCAAACAGATGTGTAGTTATGATCATTTACTTCATTTTGGCTTTAGAAATATTTTTTCTATAATTGTACAAAATATTTATGTAATTTCATAGTTAAATCTATGAAGAAAAGAGTTTAGAGAAATGAAGCCTTATCCTTATCCTTACCTTCTTCCTCTTGTATAAATAACAGTTGTAAAAATTAATTTTTGGTTATTTACACTTTTAAAAATAAAAGTATATACTTTTTTTTTTTTTTTTTTTTTTTTTTGAGGCAGGGTCTCGCTTTTTTGTAGTTCGTGCTAGCTCTGAGCTCACTATGTAGTCCAGGCGAGCCTCTAACTCAGCAATCCTCCTGTCTCTGCCTCCCGAGTGCTGGGATTACAGGAGTGAGCCACCACGCCCAGCAGTATATATATTCTTATTAAACCTAGACCCCTCCCACACACACATCTAAAGCATATTGTACATCGTAATGCTTTTGCTTTTTAACTTGATAGTATGTCCTGGAGAAAATCCCACAGCAATAGAGATCTTTTACCTATTCTCTTTTTGGATATATTGCTTCTCATGGGTTGTTTTTTGCTTTTTGCTTTAAAAATATTACCATGATAGCCTATATATGCTCAGGGATATAAAATGCAAAACATTGAGAAAACACAGTAATACAAAAGGTTTTTTTTTTTAGTTTTTAAATCTGGAGGCAAAAATGAAGAACTTGTTTTAATGTTGGGCTTTCATTTTTTCAAGTATATTGAGAACCTGATGAAACTGCCTTCATTTTATTTCATATCGAGTCCTCATAACCTCTCTTTTTTATTGTGGTTAATAAAAACCACATAATATACAAACACCTTAAATGTCCAGTTCAGAATGTGTTTGCAATGTTGTGAAATATCTCCAGAACCTTTTATCTTGCAAAACTGTAACTCTGCATTCATTAAACAACTCCTCTTTAAACTCTCCCCAAACCACTGACAAACCATCCTACTTTCTGTGTCTATGAATTTGACTGGATACCTCACAAAATGGAATAATGCAGTATTTTGCCCTTTTGTAGCTGATTTATTTCACCTTGTATAATGTTCTTAAAGTCCATGTTGTGGCATGTGACAAGATTTATTTCCTTTTTAACATCAACTAGTAACTCATGGTATGTGTATGCCACATACATATTCTTGATCCATTCATCCATCTATGGATAGATGGTTTGCTTCTCCTTTGGATAGTTGTGAGCAATGTAATGTTTTGGACATAGATGTGCAAATAACTTTTTGAAGACCTACTTAATATATTTTAGGATATATTCCAAGATGTGGGCTTGCTAGATTATATGGTAATTTTATTTTTTATATTTTTGAGGAAATGTTATGTTTTCCAGAACAGTTTCACTGTTTTGCTACCAGTGATATATGAGGGCTCCAGTTTCTTATTGTTCTTGCCTGTCATTATTTTTTAGTTTGATTATTCTAGCTTTTTCCCCTCCCTTTTCTTCCCTTCTACTCCCACCTTTATTAATGAATATGAGATGATATCTCATTGTGGTTTTCATTTGTATTTTTCTGATAATCACTGATGTTGACTATCTTTTACATGGTATTGGCTTTTTGCATATATCTTTGGAGAAATGTCTACTGACATCTTTTGCTCAATTTTTAATTAAGTTGTAAATCCCAATTTCTTATAACTTGATATTTTTGCTAATAGCTAGTAGAGTATATTTTACATAAAGAGAATAGCTGTATTAATCTAAACTGACTGAAGAATATGTTGACTTGGATTTATTTTCTAATTCTTATAGGGCTGTTTAGAAACCAAAAAATCTTGAGAGAATATAGAGATTTCTTGGGAAACACCAAGGTAAGGATATTTTTCTAATAGTTTATGTGTAACACAGCAAAATCTTAGTAACAGTGTATAGCAAAATTCTAACATGTTTGTTAAAATAATCCAAAGTTTTATTGAATACATTGTAATATACTGGTTTACTATCAGTTATTTTCTGATTTACTTGAAATTAAAAACAGAATTTTAACATTTTTAAGCATGTAGATATAGACACAATAGACTTTTGTTTTCTTAGGTTTTAACAAGATTTCTGTCTCTTGCCCTCTCACTTTCTCTTGCCCTCTCTCCTGCACCTAACCTTGGTTAAACATTCAGACTGGCAGCTCTCTGCTTTTGGCTCCAGAAGCTCAGACAGTTACATAGCCAGAATGATTGTTTTTTCTTTATTCTTTGATTATGCAAAATCAGTGGACAGTCAGTATCATTTGACAACCTTATCTGCCCACTGTGTGGAATAAATATTGTGTGAAATAACTTCTCAAACTTTATATTGTTTCACTCCTCATTCTTTATTTGTTGGCCTTATTTCCTATTGCACTGAAAAAAAGTATAGATGCTATCTACCTTAAATGATTTAATTTGTGATTTACTCACTTGACGATGATGCATTCACCATTACTTTTTCAGTGTAGTGTCCAATTAAAGGAGATATTCAACACTTCATTATAAAAGCTTGGATAATTTTGTCCACACCTAATATAAATATTCTGACTACATTTGGGTAGGCTAGGCTTAACTGTGGTGTTCAACGTTAGGTATACTAAGCATTTTTTTTTTTAAAGACAGGGTCTCACTTTGTAGTTCAGGCTGGCCCTGAGCTCACTATGTAGCCCAGGCAAGCCTCAAACTTAGCAGGCCTCCTGCCTCTGCCTCCCGAGTGCTGGGATGACAGGCGTGAGCCACCATGCCCAGCATTGTGGGGTATGGTACTGATTGCTGGTGGGAGTGAGTCACCACGCCCAGTATTTTATCATTATATGTGGTTACCTATCAAACCAGGGACCTTCGGTTTGCTAGGCAGGCGGGGCAGAACCACTGAGCCAAATCTCCATCCGACTAAGCATATTTTTGACTTAATGATATTTTAAACTTGTGGTGGATTTATCAGGCCCTGGCCCCATCATAAATCAAAGAACATCTGTACTTTGATAAAAGTATTCCTTTTTCTCATCAAATTTACTGACTTACCTACTACATATATGCCAAAATATTATACTGTCTGTCCTAAGAGAAGGAATTAATATGCTGGGACAAATATAGAACATTGGTGTTTATTATCCTACATCCTCTTCTCTCCTGAACCCAGTCCACTTTGATCCCTCCACATTACCAGAATGACTGTTAGCAAGTGTCTAACACCTCCAAGGTACTAAGCAGTCTATGTCTAGAATTGACCGTTTATGTAAACTTAGCCAGGAAGGATCTCACACCAAGAAATTAATGCTGAATCTGAGGAAAGGCTACCCGTGCCCCAGTTGTCCTCTCTCGGTGTCATTTGAGTCTCTTTTGCAAAGTTTAGAATTTGACAATAAAGACAACTTTATTAAGTCCTGTTTGATATGCTTTTCTTTCCTATTCTTTTAATTCAGGGTCTGTTCATTTCCCCTTTGAGCTCTGCTTTCAGGCACTCCGGTGACTTACTAAAAGTATGGACTTTCTCTGGTAGAGCCTTCATCTGGCTTGTTAGGCTGCCTTGCTACCCTTGTGTGGTAAGAGCTGTTGTCACTGCCCCTTTCATGGAATAGCTTAGGTCAGTGAAACCTGCCCCTTGGGAAGTGACTTCTTGTCTTTATATCTCTTTCACGTGAACGGTCCTCCTCCTCAGATTTTTCAGTAGTGGCTGTTGATTTCTGAAGTTGGTGTCACTAGAGGCCATTTGAAGACTTAGTACTGCTCCACTTTTGAATATTCCAGATTTTGAATAGAATTGCCTCCCTGCTGCATGCACATGCCTTCTGTGCAGTTGGGACAGTAGTATTTGATTTCCCTCTGCTGTTCCCCTGTTTCCTCTAGGAAGGCCGTTACACTGAAAGGGGGTGTTTTCTTCTGTGAAACATACAAGAGCTAGTGGCATTTGCTGGAATTAAATACATCTTTTACTTTTTCTTATTTCTGAACCAGATACTTTCATTGTATTCTTCTGTGTCATAGGCTCTTCAGTAGTGAGATACGAAGACATGGTGTGCTGGCCCTGTAAGAGAGTTCTGCTGTCAGAGCAGTAACTAACTTCTAGTAGTCTATTTCATATTGTTCTCTTAATACAAGTTCCCTTTAATATGTTCTAGTGTTTCATGCCTTCCTTTGGATCCTAGTTGTTGGAATTTCTTAGGCTAGCCCCTTGTCTACACTTAATAAACTAATAGTATCACCTTGAAATGAACCAACAGTGTGAAATGTAATTGATTTTAGGTAATCCTCCCTAAAATCTGTCCTGATTTTCTTTGTGTGTCCCAATATGAAAGAAACTTGTAAAAATTGTCAGATGGGGCCGGAGGGTTAGCTCAGTGGTTCCGGCGCCTGCCTCGCAAGCGCAAGGTCCTGAGTTCGATCCCCGGAAACCACATACAATGCTGGGCGTGGAGACTCACGCCCACCAACAGTCAATACCGCATACCACAGTGCCAGGCGTGGTGGCTCATGCCTGTAATCCCAGCACTCGGGAGGCAGAGACAGGAGGATTGCTGAGTTCGAGGCTTGCCTGGGCACCATAGTGAGCTCAGTGCCAGCCTGAACTACAAAGCGAGACCCTGTCTCAAAAAAAAAAAAAATTGTCAGATGTATACAGAAGTATAAAGCATACAGGAATATTCAGTTTTAGTAATTACCAGTATTTTTGTCTTCAAGAATTCTACCTATTCTGTCTTGTACCAGATTTAGTGTTTCTGTTTTAATATCTAGATCCTTGATTCATTTCTATTTTAGTTTGGTGCATGGTGAGAGATTTTGTATATATAGATTTAATGTTCATGTGGAAAGCCAGTTTTTCCAGCACTATTTATTAAAGAGGCTAGCTTTCTTCCAGTGAGTGTTTGACCCCTTTGTCAAGATAAGGTGGGTGGTGTGTGTGTAGTCGTTTCTGCATCCTTTAGTCTGTTCCATTGATCCCCAAGTCTGGCTTTTTTTTTTGTTCTTTTTCTTTGTATGCCAGTACCATGCTATTAGTTTGGATTTTAATTTCAAGTCAGATTTTGTGGTGGTTCATGCCTTGCTTTTGTTACCCAGAGTTGCTTTCCTGTTCCAGGTCTCTTCTGGATCTAAGTGAATTTTAGGAGTTTATTCTTCTAATTTTGTGAGATATGCTTTTGGAATTTTGATTGAGATTGCATTAATCTGTATAACAATTTTGGAAGTCCGGCCATTATTACTATGTTAGTTTTTCCTTCTCAAGAAATGGATATCTTTCCATTTTCTGATATTCTCTTCAATCTCCTTTTTCAGAATGCTGTAGTTTTCAATGTAGAATTCTTTTTCTTCTTCCTTCATTCTATTGATTCCTAAGTCTCCTCTGTTTTTGGATGCTGTGGTGAAAAATGTGTTTTCCCTATTGTCACTCAGTGAGCTTATTTGGGTTCAACTTCTGTCATTTTTCTTGTTCTCTACTTCAACCACACCAACAGTATTTTTTTGCTTATTTCTGTTCCAGAGTCTTTGAAGTTGTTCCATACTGTGCCTCAAACATTTTTCTTCTAGATCTTTTCATGATTGCTTTTCATCATGGAACCTCTTTCCTTGACCGAAATAGCTAAAATAATTCTTCTTATCCCTGCCACTACCCTCCTCTCATTTTTCCTCTCATACTCTTTTCTTTGTTGTATTCATCACTCTCTGGTTTAGGCATTTATCTATCTATTGATTATTCCATCCTAGCTGGCTAGAATATGAAACCTCTGAAGGGAAGGACTCCCATCTTTCTGTCATACTCTAGTATCTAGGACTGTATCAGGCATACAGACATTCGTAGTATTTCCTGAGTAAGTGACATGACAGAGTCATTTGTAGCACAGTATTTATTTCTGTGTAGGTGATCATGGAAGATTTTATATAGAAAGGTGACACTTGGTCGGACCTGGAAGAGAATGGTTAAAACTTAAGATTGTGGTGGGAGCTGATAGAATTCCAGGAGAGGAAGAAGTATCAGAAAAACAGGAAATATACAAAAGAAAATTTAGTTCAGGGAAATATTTCTTTACTTGTGTTGTTCCCTTTGTTTTAGTCTGTTTTGCAACTAAACATAATACTTGAGGTCTTTTGTTGTTGTTGTTGGGTTTTGTTTTGTTTTGTTTTGTTTTTGGTACCTGAGATTGAACTCAGGGCCTTGCACTTGCCAGGCAGGCACTGTGCCACAGAGCCACATCCTTGGCCCTAGGTTTTCTTCTGTCTTGAAAGAATACTCAAGAGTTAAATTCAGTGGTGTTATAGAGAAGACAGGGGAATGGGAAAAAAGGAGCATTAAGTTGTGTCAGGTACAAATCTCAATGTCCATTGTGATCATAACATGTATATAAAATGTACCAATAAAATCACTTTTAAAGATACATTCAAGCAGTAAATATATTGGCTTTGATTGTTCCTTTGTTAAAAAAAAGTTGCTTAAGAAATGGAAAATGGCCGGGCGTGGTGGCTCATGCCTGTAATCCCAGCACTCGGGAGGCAGAGACAGGCAGATTGCTGAGTTCGAGGCTTGCCTGGACTACATAGGGAGAGCTCAGAGCCAGCCTGAACTACAAAGCGAGACCCTGTCTCAAAAAAAAAAAAAAAAAAGAAATGGAAAATGTTCACTCTATATGGATTTCAGGTCAAGGTGTTTTTATTAGTTTGTTACTAGCTTCTATGTAGACATCGGGTTTTTTTCTGGAAGTAGAGAGAACACAGATTATAGGGAAACAAGGTTCTGGAGAAGCACCCTAATTAATTTGCAGTTTCAATCCGTTTACTTTTTAAAGAACCATCCAAAGAAAAGGAGTGAATAAATAAACCTAGTTATTCAAAGGTTTTAGTAGAGAAGTTTTCTGGTGTCAGAAGCACCAATTACATTGGTTCTTTGGGAGAATTATAGGTTTTTGTTTTGTTTTTCTAGCCACGCTCCAGAACAGCATCCGTGTTCTTCAAGGGACCAGGAAAAGTGGTGATGGTTGCTATTTGCATGTAAGTACTAAGAAATAGGCTTTTACAAATAGAAGTATATTCTTTTTAATGTGTATATCCTTGAATATATAAATTCACTACTTGGAAGCTAGCTGCAGAATTGCAGGCTTATATTGTTCTAGAGGACAGTTGGATAGTCTGTCAGTAAAGTGATAGGGGATGAGTCTTGAGTGGATATAGTCTTGAGTGGATATATCTTTGTGCTCTATTTTTGAGGTAGTTAAACACTGAAGTTGCTAACTGAAAATCCTCTCTTATTTTCATTGGAGTGGTAAAACTTTTTTGTACCTATTTGTTTATTTTATTTATTTTTCCAGGCTTGAAAACAGGTCCTCTCCTGTGCTAAGCACAGGTTGTACCACTGACCTATAACCCAAGCCCGGTAAAAGTCCTTTTGGGGTGGAAGATGGTACTGGGGATTGAACGCAGGGTCTTTGCAGTGAGCCATGCCCTGTTTTTAGTTTGAGGCAGGCTCTGGCTAAATTCCTCAGTGTGATCTTGAAGTTGCCATCCACCTGACTCCATCTCCCAGTGTGCTGGAATTGTAAGCTTATGTTACTATGTCTGGAATGTTAATAAGAACTTAATAACAAAGGATAATTGCTGGTAGTGGTAAGAAATCTAAATAGAGTATTGAAGGCGGAATGTGTTGTTTAATGGATAGAAGAATTAGTATAAACTGAAGAAAACTAAGAATAGTAGAATAGATATGGTTTTTAAAGGAATTACTATACCGGGGGAGGAAGAAGGTAGCTCTAAGGGGATAAATAGTTTGCTTATCCATAGAAGTGGTGTTAATGTTGGATGAGAGAGCTATACTATAAGGTGGGAAGTGACTAGCACAGCACTTGAGACCCATCATTCTGGTCAGTACTGGATCTAAGGAGGCAGCTTTCTCTGAGCTAACCACATTTATTTTACTCGTTGGCTAAGACTGTGAATCTGTTTGGTCGGGGTTTGCTCTCAACTCTGGGCTCTACCTGGTTAATCAAAAACTATGCAGCAAATTCTGCCTTTGATACTCCTGTACCAGACAGTGGCAAGATCTTCGTTCACCTACGTAAATGTCTGGTTTTCCTTTTAAATCATTTGATCCAAATGTAGAACACTCTTTTCTTAGCCTTTCTAAAAGTATACTGAACTGACTTGTTTGCACGCAGCATTTCTCTTTAGTTGAGCACTTACTTCATGGTATTATAATCTGTATTTTCCAAATTTATACTCTTGTTACCTGAACAGTATTAAGTTCTTTTAAATTTACCTTTAATAGGACCTAGTATAGCAGTTTATAAAATCAAGTAAGTAAGTTTTTTTTTTTTTTGAGACAGGGTCTCACTTTGTAGTTCAGGCTGGCCCTGAGCTCACTAAGTAGCCCAGGCAAGGCTCCAACTCAGCAATTCTCCTGTCCCTGCCTCCCGAGTGCTGGGATTACAGATGTGAGCCACTGTACTTGGCACTGTGGTATGTGGTATCGATTGCTGGTGGGCATGAGTTACCACACCCAGCATCGTATGTGGTTACCAGGATCAAACTCAGGACCTTGCGCTTGCTTGCGAGGCAGGCGCTGGAACCACTGAGCTAAATCTCTGGCCCAATTAAGTAAGTTTTTAGTGGAAAATTTTAGTCCAAACATTTGCTAAATTATTCATTTTCTTTCACAGCAATGGTTTGAACTGCTTCTTTAAATTTCTCGCATGGATTTATACGGGTTCAGCAAGTATGTTCTCAGAAGCTATACACTCATTGTCTGATACTTGCAATCAGGTGAGAAGTTAAAACTTTAAAAATAATTTTAAAGTATTTCTTTTAGGCTTTAGTCTAAAATTATGTATTTAAAAACTGAATGAAAATTGGGTATGGTGTCACATATGTAATCCAGCACTTGGGAAGCTGCAGGACTGAATTTGTGGCCAGCCTAGGCCACGTTGCAAGTTCAGGGGCATCCTGGACTACATAGCAAAGATCCTGTCTCGAAACAACTAAAAAGCTAAATGAGTTTGGTTTGTGGAGGAAAGGGTAAATTGTCTTACTTTCAGTAATTGAAAACTTTTGACCTTCTGTATATGCAGGTTCCATATCCATGAGTTCAGCGTCCTCTGATTTCACCAATCTTATATCGAAGATACTCAGAAAAAAAATTGTGTCTCTACTACACATATATAGGCTTTTTTCTTTGTTACTATTTCCTAAGTAATAAACTTTAACAGATATATATAGCGATTACATTGTATTAACGTTGATAAGTAATACAGAGATGATTTTAAAATATGAAAGAGTATGGATTATGCCAATACTACATTGCTTTATATAAGGGACTTTGAGCATCTAAGAATTTTAACATTCTCGAGGGGTCCTGGAATTAATCCTCCAATGATAGTGAGGGAATATAATATTTTATAGCAGGTTGTTATACATTAAGAGCTTGCAGTGATGGCATATGAAATGTAAGCTTAGCAGTTGTTAAGTGTTTGGTTATAAGCTTTTTAGGCAAGATACTTAAATTGAGTAGAAATTTGGTATCTATATATGAGTTCTTAAAAACTATAAGGTCCAATAAAATAATGTGTTAAAAAATAAAGATAAAATAATGATATGATTTTTTTTTTTTCCTTTTTGAGACAGGGTCTCGCTTTGTAGTTCAGGCTGGCTCTGAGCTCACTATGTAGCCCAGGCAAGCCTCGAACTCAGCAATCCTCCTGCCTCTGCCTCCCGAGTGCTGGGATTACAGGCGTGAGCCACCACGCCCGGCAATGATATGATTGTTTAAAATACTTTCATATTAGGCTAGTTGAATTATTTTCCTTGAGTTTGGAAAAGAAGAAAATTTTTTCAAAATTAAAATATATTTTAAACTACCTTTAGTCAAAGTTATAGGAAACCAAGCCTTTTATTGATACTAGAAACCCAAAGAATACTTGTATATAATTTCATATTTTAAAGAGTACGGTATATTAAGAAAATAGCTTTTCATGATTTACTTATACTCCTGTTATGTTAGGACAGATCTGGGAGAACACGCAGTTTAAGGCCATAGCTCAGCAGTAGAGGGCTTCCCCAGCATATGAAAGAGACCCTGCCCTTGGTTTCCAGGACTGCCAAATAAAAAACATTGAAGAGAAATATTTAAGATAAGCCTTCATAAAATGATAAGAAACAAAGAGAATAAATAATATTAGGTACAAATTAAACTTGAGAACTCATCTAAGTCTTTGTCAAATGAATTAAAACTCTTTGTGAAAGTAGGAAGATAATGATTTCCCATTAATACTAAGAATATTTACCTTTCATTTAATTTTTATACTTAACAATACTTAATAAATATATAACATTTTGGTAGCCTGTCATGGTATAGGGTAGGAGGAGAGGAAGTGGTGAGAAGCACGTAAACATAATCTATTTTCTCAAAAGATTACTGATCTTGTAGAGCTATTTGTTCATGTGGGCAAGGAAGGGTATATAAAGTTATGAGACCAAACATTGTTATTTAAAACATTGAAGATGATTTTTAAGCTTTTATTCTCTGAAACACTGTTCATGCATTTAAAAGATGTAGCACACAGCCATCAGATAATGTAGA
>PVIC010037741.1:0-17809 GCA_004025085.1 Thryonomys swinderianus | reverse complement strand
CGAAGTGATTTGGCTGAATTTTAAGATCTCAGCAGGAGACCAGAGGATATACATCAGTGGCTTGCCTAGCACACTTAAAGCTCAGTTTCCAGCAAGGAAAAGAAGGGAAAGGGAGGGGAAGGAGAGGAAGAGAGGGAAAAAGGGGGAACAAAAGAAAATCTTAGCTATGCATTTATAGTAGAAGATAAACTGATTATAAAATTTATATGAAAAGGTAAAGCAGCTAGAAAATATTTATTTATTTATTTTTTGAGACAGGGTCTCGCTTTTGTAGTTCAGGCTGGCCCTGAGCTCACTATGGTGCCCAGGCAAGCCGCCGCCAACTCAGCAATCCTCTTGTCTCTGCCTCCCGAGTGCTGGGATGACAGGCGTGAGCCACCACGCCTGGCATTGTGGTATGCGGTGTTGATTGTTGGTGGGCGTGAGTCTCCACGCCCAGCACTATATGTGGTTACCGGGGATCGAACTCAGGACCTTGCGCTTGCGAGACAGGCGCCGGAACCACTGAGCTAACCCTCCGGCCCTAGAAAAGAATTTTGAAAAAGAATAAAAGTCAGAGGAATCATACTATTCAATTATAATGTACTGTGAAACTATTAGTGGTTTATTAGTCTGAGTTCTCCAGAGAAATGAAAATATGTATCTTTGTTTTGTTTTAAACCGCACAGTGAGTGGTTTGATGTCTTGTAGACACTCATTATCGTATTAAGACAAATTCCCTAATGCCTCTGACATGATGTTTTTTTTAAATAAATGATTGTTAAATTTTTATCTGAAACTTTTTTGTTCCTTCTGAGATAATCAGAATAAATACACAAATAAATAGTAAAAGTGAATTGATGTTCCAGTGTTAAGCCAGACTTGAATCCCTGGGACAAATCTAAGTTGTTCATGAATTATTTTTAATTGTATTTTCTAGGTTTTGGAAATTTCTAGTGTCATTTGCATTATGTTAATGTTTTGCTTTTTTGAGAAAAATTGGCCAATGATAATTATAAGATATCATAGATTGTTAGGATGTATTCTGGTTTAAAAATGTTAAAATAGGGCCGGAGATTTAGCTCAGTGGTTCCGGCGCCTGCCTGCCAGCTCAAGGTCCTGGTTCGATCCTGGTAACCACATACAACAATACTGGGTGTGGTGACTCCTGCCCACCACCAATCAGTACCACACCACAATGCTGGGCGTGATGGCTCACGCCTGTAATCCCAGCACTCAGGAGGCAGAGGCAGGAGGATTGCTGAATTAGGGGTTTGCCTGGGCCGCATAGTGAGCTCAGGGCCAGCCTGAACTACAAAGCGAGACCCTGTCTTAAAAAAAAAAAAGTTAAAATACTTTAAAAGTTATGTCATAGGGCCGGAGGGTTAGCTCAGTGGTTCCAGCGCCTGCCTGGCAAGCGCAAGGTCCTGAGTTCGATCCCCGGTAACCACATATAATGCTGGGCGTGAAGACATGTCCACCAGCAATCAACACCGCATACCACAGTGCCTGACGTGGTGGCTCACGCCTGTCATCCCAGCACTAGGGAGGCAGAGACAGGAGGATTGCTGAGTTTGCGGCAGCTTGCCTGGGGACCATAGTGAGCTGAGGGCCAGCCTGAACTACAAAAGCGAGACCCTGTCTCAAAAAGCAAATATTAAAAATAAAAAAAATAAGTTATGTCATAATGGTCACTGAAGAATTTCATTGTTGTATGTCTATGTTCTTATATGATCTTGACCTATGAGTTTCCTTCCTGAGTCTTTTCTTGTCAAGTTTTGGCCTTAAAATTATTCCCTATGATAAAAGGAGTTAAGGAATATGCCTTGTATTTTAGATTATTGGTTTAGTATTGGCTTTCTTTCTTTCTTGGCTGGTTGAACGGGCCTATAAAATGACATGTGTGATAACTACTGATACAATTTTTTAAAATGCTTATAAAAGTATCAAGCCTTTCCATTTCTTTTTTTTTTTTTTGCTTTTTGAGATAGGGTTTTGAGTTGTAGTTCAGGCTGGCCCTGAGCTCACTATGGTGCCCAAGCAAGCCGCCGCGAACTCAGCAATCCTCTGCCTCCAGAATGCTGGGATTATAGGCGTGAGCCACCACGTCCGGCACTGTGGTATGCGGTGTTGATTGTTGGTGGGCGTGTCTCCACGCCCAGCATTATATGTGGTTACCGGGGATCGAACTCAGGACCTTGTGCTGCGAGGCAGGCACCGGAACCACTGAGCTAACCCTCCGGCCCAAGCCTTTCCATTTCTTGATTCTGTTTATTTTTCAGGAATTTGTTCACGTGTCAAAATATGTTTGTATAAAGTGCTTTGTAATAAATCAGTTTGTTTAATCTACACATTTATGCTGTGTGTCCTCATTCCCATTATCTGTGCTTTAAATCTTTTCTTCATCTGTTTTCATTAAAAGTTTATCAATTTTATTCTTTCAGAGATCAATTTTGACACATTTAAAATTTTTCTTTCCATTTCATTATTTTTGTGCCTATTTTTTTTCATTCTTTTCACTTTTTTTTTCTTTTTTTTAAAATTTGAATCTACTGGTACATTATATGGTGCCTATTATTTCTTTAACACTTTTGGTTGGTTTTACTGACCTTTTTGAAAGGAATGCTTAGTGTAGTAGATTTTGGTCTGTTTTGTTTAAATATTGTACTTACTAGATAATAAAATTGTTTTATTTCCTTTCATCCAAAGTAGTTGGAAGAGTCATCCTGAACTTCCAGCCAGTATTTATTTATTGATTTGGATGGCTAATATGATTGAATTGGAGTGGGAGAATATGTAAGTATAGTGCTAGTCTTTTGATTTTGTTGATTTCCTAGTTGTATTGCCATTTCAGTGACTATTCTGTGTGTGTGTGCTTGAAAATAATGTGTCTTCTAGTGGTGCTAGGCACGTGACCATGTATGTGCATTAGCTCATGCTTGTTAATTATTTGTCAAGATTTTTTATCCTCTCACTAATTTTTTGTATACTTTATTTCTAAAATTAAAAGAGCTGGTTTAAATGTCTCACCACAATTTTTGTTTGTATGTTTTTCTTTGTACTTCTGGAAATATTTGCTTTAAATATTTCAAGCTTAGAATTACTATATCATGCTAAAGTGTACCTTTTATCTTTCAGGATAACATTTATTTCTGGAATACTTTTGCCTCAAAATCTGGTTGTTGATATATTAATATAACTATGTCAACCTGGGATTTAGCCCAGGGCCTTCACACTAAGCTACATTTTTAGTCCTTTGGATTTTTTCATTTTGAGAGAGAATCACAATAAGTTACTCCATTTCCCAGCCTGGGCATAAGTTCGTGGTCCTCTTGCCTCAATCTTCCAGAGTGCTAGGATTGTGGGCATGTGCCATCCGTCAACTTTCAGTTAATGATTTCTGGTTATCTTTTTCTTGTTTTAGATACACCTTTTAAACATGACATACCTAAATTTTAAGAAATGTAGTCTAAGACAGTACTTTTTTTTGCTTGTTTTGAGACAGTCTTGCTGTGTAGTGTAGTCTAGGCTGGCCTCAAACTTGTGGTGATCCCCTTGCCTCGGCCTCCGCAGGGCTGCGATTATAGGGGTTCACTGCCATGTCCAGCTGAGGCAGTACTTTCGGGGATTGAGTGCTGGCCCTCCACATGGAAGCAAACTTTATACCACTAGGCTATATACCCTTGGCCCTGGAGACAGGGTTTATAGTTGTTTTTTTTGTTTTGTTTTGTTTTTTTGAGACAGGGTCTCGCTTTGTAGTTCAGGCTGGCCCTGAGCTCACTATGTAGCCCAGGCAAGCCTCATACTCAGCAATCTTCACCACGCCCGGCATTGAATGTGGTTACCAGGGATCGAACTCAGGACCTTGCGCTTGCGAGGCAGGCGTCAGAACCACTGAGCTAAATCTCAGGTCCCAGGGTTTATAGTTTAACTGGAGTACATAGTTTACATTTATTGTTATTTCTAGTATACTCTCGTTTATTTCTACTGTGTTGTTTTGTACCTTATTGCTATGGCTTTTCTTTTTATTTAATTCACCAAGTAGTTTCTCTTTACTAGCTTACAAGTTACACATCTGTCCTTTTTATTTAATAGTTACATTAAGAATGAAGTCATTAGGGCTGGGGATTTAGCTCAAGTGGTACTGTACCTACCTTGGAAGCACAAGGATCCAAGTTCAATCCCCGGTACCACAAAAAAAAGAATGAAGTCACTCTCTGATTCTAATTTGTGTCTTTATTGTCCTTTTACAAAAACCTAGGACTGTACAGCATTTCAGTTCTCTTTAATCCCTTTCCAATTTACTTGCTAGTTTTATTTAGTATTTTAATTTTATATATAGAATGCATGAGAGAGAAAGAGAATGCTGTTTTACATAGTATGTGTTAAATCACTTGTGTACCACTTTCTTGTTTTTCATACCTTCTTACAACTCAGATGTAGCTGTCTGGGACTACCTTTCTACTCTAGTGAAGAATATTTCAAATTTCTTTTGTCAAAGATCTGCCAATTGCAACCTTAGTTTTTGTTGGGAAATGTCTTCATTACATTACCCTTTTGACATTTTATTACATATTAAATTCTAGACTGATAGCTGTTTTTTCAAAGTACACTGTTGATCTCATTACAGTTTTGTTTGTTTGGTTTATGTTTTGAGACAGAGTCTTGCTATGTAGTCCAGGCTTGAGCTTCTGGTTCGCCTTCTGAGTGCTGGGATTATAGGTGCTGATCTCATTACATTGTATCCAGGATTTTAATTTTTTTTGTGTGAATTCAGCTGCCAGTATGATACTCCTTAAATAAACTTCCTGTTTTTATCTGGAAAGTAAAATTTTCTTCTCTTCTTTTATGCTGGTATTTTTCTGTTGATGTGTCTAAGTGCTATTGATCTTTAATTTTTAAATTTTATTATTATATGTTTGCAGTTCACGCAGTTTCCAGTCATCCTGTGGAGTGGTTGCATGTTCACATTACAGCTTGTTTCTTTTTTAAATTCCCTTTCTGTTCATTCCATAACTCCTCTTTGAGTTTCAATTAACCTTGTTGATATTCCTTGGGTTTCTTGAGTCTGCAGATAGGTGTTTTTAATGAATTCTAAAAAAGCTTCACACAAATCTCTTTACGTATTGCCAGTATCCCATTCTCCTTCAAGTGTCTAGAAAATATTTACTTTTTTACTCTACTTTCTATATCTCTTGGCCACTTCTTCATATTTTTCATTTCTTTAGCTTTCTGGATTTCATTTTGAATAGCTGCTTTAGTTCTCATGCTCAGTTCATAAATTTTACTTGGCTTTATTTAATCTGCTCTGAAACTTGATTGAAATTTTGATTTGTAATAAATCTGGTCACTATTCCTTTTTAAGTACATTTTACCTCTTGAAATATATTACATACACTCATTTTATGGTCTCTGTTTGCTAAATCTTTTTTTTTTTAATGGTGCTGAAGCATGAACTCAGAGCATTATGGATGTTAGGCAAGTGATCTACTATGAGCTGTAGTCCTGGTAGTTTTTATAACTGGCTTTTTTTTCCTATCTTTTTCTTATTCCTTCTTTCTTTTTAGTACTGGGAGGGTTATTCCCATTTGAGTGGGGTAAACGTGAGGGCAGTCACTTGCATACTGATCACAGCTAGTCATAGATTTAAATTATACCTATATCTGAGGAATCTCTAATTTACATTGCCGGTCTGATTTTCAGGCTTTGATGGCATCCTTTGATGTCTACTAGGCCCCTCGCCCATAACATGTCCAAAACAGACCTCCCACTCCTTCTCCTACAATTGCCTTTTTCTTTTCCATCTCAGTAAATGTCAACATCATTCCATTTGATCGGGCCAAGAACTTTAGTCATTCTGGACTTTTTTCTTTCCTGTTTCCATTGACTGGAGCCTCGGAGTGGCCACAAAGAACAACTTATCCCTGTGAAAGGTGATGGATATATGAAGAATGAGTGGGGATAAACTTTATTTTAAGCCACTGAAATTTTAAGCTTGCTTGATGCCATAGAATAGTCCATCCTGATATAGTCTGTTATGACATGTACACAATCCATATACATTCACACATTTTTTTGTGTGTGTGATCACACACAACACATCATTTCAGAGAGTAGGGACTTATGTTTTGTAGGCTACTTGCACCATCCAGGTACTCAAATATTTGTTAGTTAATGAATATATTTGTATTTTATTGTAGAAATGGGGGGCAGTTTGAATGTATGCATTCAGGAGGAAGATAGATATGAAGGATTTCTCTAAGTCGCTGAGCTGCCCTCCATCCACCCTGTATCAGAATCATGTGCTGCTAATTAAAGTAGTCCTAAAACTCACTGAATCGGGATTTCCAGATGGAGGGCTTGGGAATCTTCTTTTTCAATCACTTATTACAGTGCTGCATTTCAAGGGAAGAATTATCTTGTGCTGCTGACAGACAAAAACAAGTTTGCCTCATTGTCATTAGTAGGACAATACAGGAGAATCATTATTTTTGGCCTGTTTTCTGTAACTACTACAAAATACTTGAGGTTAGGGTCCTTTTAAGAAAAACGGTTTATTTAATGCAGATCTTGAAGTTCAAGAGCCTGAGCTTCAGTCAGCTTCTCCTTGGCTTGGATCCTGGGCATTTCGCAGGTGGCATCATGGTGGGAGTACAGATTAGACGGACAGAGAACCAGAGAGACTTATGGGCCAGGTTTATTCTTTATGACCTCTCACTCTTGTGAGAACTAATCGGGATCCTACAAATACTATTTTAATCCCTCCTGAGGGTGATACCCCAATGATCTAACCACCTTCAGTGAGACCCCCACCTCTCACAAGTTCTCAGTATTGTCACACTGGGAACTAGGCTTCCAGCACATGAACTTGTGGAGGACATACTAAAAACATGGCTCATCTTTAGCAGTTATGAACTGTTTGAACCTTTCAGTAGTTTCACTACTGTATTGGGATAATAGCTATTTTTACTGAACTAGACAGCATTATTTTTAATCATCTCTGGGGGACAGGTTTGCAGGGAGCCAGATAGGAAGAGTGATGGGTTTCCAGAGAACTACAGAGCTGTCAGGGATGATCTCATGTCCATCCATGACATGTGTATTCAAAATATTACAGACTGGGTGGTTTCAACGATGGAAATTTGTTTCTTCGTTGTTCTGGAGGCTGCAAGCCAAAGGCACAGGTGTCAGCAGGCTGGGTTTCAGTAAGGGCCCCATTCCTGGCTTGCGATGAGAGCTGCCTGGTGTCAGTCATCACACAGCCCTTCCTCCAAGTGTGCACGCTTGGGAGGGAGTGGTGAAGAGTGAGTGTGAGCTCTCAAGGTCTCTTTTCAAAAGGACACAAGCCCTGTTGTGTCAGAGCCCTCCAGTTTTGACCTCATTTCACCTGAATTGCCTCCTAGAGATCTGATGTCATCATTTTGGGAGCTCCGGCTTTAACAGAGGATTTTTAGGAAAATAATCAGTCCTTAGAGCTCAGCACCATGCTACAGTAAGTATAAGTCTAGAGTAGGCAGGAAGTTCCCTAGCATCATTTTTTGAGTGTAAAATTTTGAAAACCTAATTCACCAGTAAGCATGTATCTAGCCAGTTATCATTTCTGTGGGCAGTGCTATGTTATTATTACAAAGCAAATTGTGGAAGTATTGTGGAGACCCTGAGGTACCTTACCTTCCTGTGTGCAAGGAAGTGTGTATCATTACATACCTGAGCAAATCTGATATCTTAATGAATTATATATATGTTCATGTTATATATTTCTAAATAAATAAATATTATTTAGTAGTCATTTCTTTACCAGATTTTATTTATCCTACTGTATGCCAGGTGCTGCTAGTAGGCTTGGCTACTGTGGTGAATAGTTTATTGGAGCAGATGTCTTTGTGGGGTATGGAATATTGTAGGGAGTTGCATACTTAACCAGCCAGCAAAGAAAGATGTGGCACAGTGTCTGTGTGCCGTGACTAGTGAGCACCGAGGACTGGTGAGTGAGGGTAGCAGTCTCGGTGTGTTGAGTGGAGGGCTGACTTGAAAAGTGGTGGGAAAGCGTGGGCATGAGCCACAGGGACAGCGGAGAGGTGCATTCTGGACAAAAGCGAGATAATGGTCACGGCTAGGCCCCTAGTTGTGATACTCTGCACAAGTAGTGTCAAGATGACACCGCACTTCTGGGTCGTATCTCTTGGGAATCCTCCATGAGCGTTCAGCGCTGTTATTCATGAGAACATGGTTTAGATTTAACCGCAGTAAACAAACCTTTTCTGACCCAAATGGACTGTTTTGTTGGAAGCTAAAGAATACACTTTTTGTTGTTCGTGGGATCGGCTGGATACCCCTGCCCAGGCCTTTCAAAATCGATTGAACTGTGACACTTTCAGAGTAAGTCCTCAGTTTGGGCCCACAGATGGAGCAATTGTTATGTTGTTATGACTTTTCATCACAGTTTCTTAGTCCCAGGAGGCTCTGTGTATGTGCGTGCGTGCGTGCGTGCGTGTGTGTGTGTGTGTTCAATGTTCAGATCTTTCTATAAAGGGAACAGTTGCTTTTCTAATCTCTTTGTTTACTTCTGGAGGGTCAGGCCAGTGTTGTCTTCCTTTAAGAAGATATATCTGTGACTGTTTTTGTATTGAAATAATGTTTCTGTCTGTCCTATGAAGGTGAATACCCTTGCCCCGGGCATGCTGCTTGGCTGCACCAGCCCAAGAAGCCCTGGCAGAGATCGTGTGCTGAGGGCCTGGTGCACATTCCACAGCAACGTGGGCCGGGCGGGCGGTGAAAAACCAAGGACATGTAATTATCTTCTCTGGACGCACACCACAGGGGGACACAAGACAGTCTGATGGCCTGTCAAGAGTGGACAGTACCAGGGCTGGGGATTTAGCTCAAGTGGTACAACGCCAACCTTGGATACACTAGGGCCTGAGTTCAACCCCCAAAAATGAATGGATAGTATCTTCATCCTGGCACTATCAGAGAATTGATGTGGAGCAATAAGCATTTTCTCCAGATCACATTTTGTTTGGCTTTGGAATTCACAGTGTGATACTTTTACAGGCAGATTATCTTTTAAATTATATTTTGCTGAATTAATACTAATTTAACTTGGCAGTGGGTATAGGTAACTCAGGCATGGCCTCAGTCACACTGATCCTTTTCCATGAAACGCTGAATCAGGGTTGGCACAGACATGGCATGGGGACTGCAACAATCCTTGCTTGCCTTTGGTTGTGCTGTCTGCGGCCTTGGAACTATTGGGAGCAGCCTTCTGCAGGAAGCTGTTACTAATTGATTAGAGTTGCCTAGATGAAATGCATTTGGTAACTTCATCCTTTTAAATATGGATGAACCTCATCTGGATAAGTGGGAACCAGGTATGAAAGAGTAAGCGCTGGGAGTCTAGTTCAGGGGTGGAGCACTGGCCTAGCACCACATCGCAAGTGCCATAAATAAGTGAATAAACAAAGTTGTGAACTCCAATTATCATTCTTTTATATTTTTAATAATAGGCAGTCATTTTAAGGCAAGCATTATATAGCTTTATTTCTAGAGTATTTCAAGTTCTTGCTAAAGCTGAAAATGATACATACTTTAAGTGATGATTTTGAGTGGGTTGATATTCCCAGAATGAACTCTTTCTTAACAGAAAGACCAAAGAATAGGTAAATATGGAAGTAAGATACCATATACAGAGGAGTCAAGAAGGAATTGTAGCAAATTGTTCTTAAGTATCTTTTTCAGGTACTTATAAATGGGGGCAGTTGATAGACTACTTGGGCAGTAATAGTTTTTCTCCCCCATTTGAATTACCTAGTATCTGAAAGTATCAAAGTTACTTTTAAATGATGAATTCATTTCATTAGTTTTTCAGGTATTTCATTAATCTATGCCTGGTGTTCCAGTTTTGGAATGCTACAAACAGTGGAACATAATATATTTTTTTCTCTTCTAGTTCTTGCTTTTTGAGTTTTTCTAGGTAACATATATGACTTTCATGCCAAAAAAATTAAAGAATTGCAGCCAACTCTAATCAATTAGTAAGTGGTTTAATTGGAAACAGGGAGCTTCCATTGGTATTTGTGTATGTGTTGAAAGGGAGTGGCTACCAAGAAAACACAAGGTAGTAGTTTTATGAAATAAGACCATTTGAGTGGTATAAATCATAATTGCTTATTACTAGTAAGCAGTTAGTAGCTGGTCCTGGTGATGTGTGCCTGTAATCCCAACACTGTAGGTAGCTGAGGCAGAAGAATCTAAAGTTTGAGCTCAACTTGGGCAACATAGTGACTTAGAGAGGTCCCATCGTCAACAAAAAAATGTAAAAAGGGCTGAGCTTGTAATTCAGTATGAAAATTATGGGTTCAGTACCCCGTGCTGGGGGTGTGGAAAAAAGTGAATCTCAGTGTGTATAGAGCCCTATTTTAGAATTTCAGGTGCAAATGAAAAAAACTTACAGTTTCAGAGAGTATTTTGGTAGACCAAAGTTTTATTGGAGTGAAGAAAGCTGTTTGACATTAATTTCATCATCTTGGAGCATTGCTAAATCATTCTTTTGAAGGTTAAAATTAATATTTGAAAGTAATAATTAAGCCCATGGCTGCCAAGACTAATTGAAATTTTTGTAGGAAGAAAATGTATGATCCCAGATGTCATTACTCATTCACAATATGTCTTATTAATAAGAGGTTCTGGTTTCATTTGTTTCCTTACTAATTGTTTATAACAGGACAAGATTTGTTCCATGAAGTTTATTGTAGATGGAATGTTATTCATTGTAAATACACCCTGCATTGTAATTAGAAGATAATCTCCAAACAAACATTATTTTTCATTATCAGGAAAGAATGTTTTCTCAGGAACATCTAGGACATTTGTGAAGTCAGTGGCCTTTTCTTTTATTTCTAAGTATGGTAAGATTTAGTTCTGTTTAGCTGACAAAATCTGCCCCAAACCACAACCCCAGGAGGTGGTGGGGCAGATAGGGTGCTCTGTGCTCATGCAGTTTGCTGTGCTTCTGTGCAGTGGTTTGGTGCCCTGTAGATGGAGGGAAGGTTTAATGAAATAGGGTGCCACAGCTGAGAAGTAGTGCGGCCAGCGGTTTAGAGCATTGTTTTAGTCTTGGCACAGTGGCCTAATGCAGACCGTGTAGCCCTGCAGCAAGATCCTCTGCCTTATTCCCTCATAGAGTGTCATCAGGATTAAATATATGCTCTTAGCAAAACATTTTGAATCATGAGTGCCTTGTAGTAAATGAATATAAATGGCTTTTAAAAAGACAATTCCTGGTGGTTTTTGTTCTAAAGCTACTTGAAAATCTATCTGGGAAGCAATTTTCTGTTACCCTTGAAAAGATGGCAGACCAGCAATATTAAAGTCTAAAAGTAATTATCCATATCACCATTATTTTAAAATAATAATGTTTGAGTATTATTTTATAAGTATAATTTATCTATGTGTGCATACTTCATACATTGTAAGTAATAAACGTATATAGCAGTCATTACGGACAACAGAATATGATTGGCTAATTCTGGTCACCTGCTTGCTTGCTGGGGAATGGTCTGGGCATAGTGTTCCCGGATTACTGGGAGTGAAGAGAGTGAAGACAATCTTCCCTCACCAAGAGAGCAGGGGGGTGCGGGGATTTAGCTCAGTGGTTCTAGTTCCTGCCTCGCAAACAAAAGATCATGATTTTGATTCCCTGTTACCAAAAGAAAAAAATAAAGATTAGGGGTGCTACATAGCTGGAGAAGCAGAAATCTTCTATAATCAACTGGACATTTTCATAATGTCTGAGTGATCTCTTTCCTCCAGAAATATTTATTAGCAAAAAGACCAACTAGTAATTACAACTATTTGAAAAAAATTTTTTATCAGTACATGTTTGGCCTGCTCACTCATCATGGGGAATTGGTGCATATAAATAAGACATCATAATTCTTTTTACTTCTTTTCTCCCCTTACTCTCTCCTCTTTTCCATCTCCTACCACACTCAGTTTTGGAAAGGCCCAATGCATTCCAGGGATTTGACCTGAGAAAATGACATGGTAGAAAAAAAAAGAATATTAAGACTAAAGGAAAATGGAGTCCAGGCATCTAGACTGAACTTTATGACTTCGAACAAGTTTTTCAGACTTTGGTTTCCCTGTGTACAGGTAAAATAAGGCATCACCTCCAAAAATGTAATTACTGTGTATCACGGACATATACCAAATTTTTAAAAAGACATTAGACTAGTAGGTATTCTGTTTTAACTTTCCAGATTTATTCTGCCCTCTGTAGGGATGGGTTTTTAAAAATAAAAAAATTTTTTTTTTTTGAGACAGGGTCTCGCTTTGTAGTTCAGGCTGGCCCTGAGCTCACTATGGAGCCCAGGCAAGCCTTCACGAACTCAGCAATCCTCCTGTCTCTGCCTCCCGAGTGCTGGGATTACAGGCGTGAGCCACCACGCCCAGCATTGTGCTATACCGTGTTGATTGCTGGTGGGCGTGAGTCTCCACGCCCAGCATTATATGTGGTTTCCGGGGATCGAACTCAGGACCTTGTGCTTGCGAGGCAGGCGCCACAACCACTGAGCTAACCCTCCGGGCCTAAAAATAATTTTTGTTTTGATACAGTACTTGTTTAAATGTCAAGATAGATTTTTAAAGCTTTGTTTTTGTAGTTATTCAATGTTAGAACCAGACCAAGTAAAAGTAATTTATTAAGATTGCCTTGCTTGCATAAGTTTAAAGAAATGATCTTTAAAACAAACAAATGCATGTAATAAATTTTAAATGTACAGAAGTGTCTTAGGAAGTTAAAAACATAAAAAAGACTCCTCTTTTGAAAGTGACAAAGATTGTCTGTGGCCATACTTCCCTGAAGGCACTTGATCTCCTCTGAAAGTAATAAAGATTTAAAAATATTATGTTCAACATTGAAATAGTGAATAGAGGTAAGTACTCTAACATACTGGTAGTAAGACTGTAAGGTAATTGAATATGCTTAGAGTCAATAGCATGGAAATAACATTTTTTTATTGGAATTAACTAAAAATACAATCTCCGATTGGCATGTTCTTGTATCTTTGTATATTCTTCTGTAACATCTTAATCTTCCTGTGTAGTTCATGGGACATGCTGGCTCTCATCTCTTATCTTAAAGCATGCGACTGACTGTATTTTGTTGTCAGAGATACCTGCTGTGTCCTGAGTTGGAATTTGGTTTGACCCATGTTGGACCCATACTTCTCTGTGTGTTTCTCATTGATCCTGGGGAGGTCTTGGTACCGGCATCTACTTGTATCTAACCCAGACTTCACCTGCAGAAATTGAAGTGACCCATCTTTTTGGGCAGTGACCACAGTTCATTGCCCAGATGGGAGGTCAGTCCTCTGTTCCTCCTAGGCCCGGGGCGCCACACAGAATGGCTCTGATAGGGGAGGTTGTTGTAGCCAAATAAATTGGGCCATTGTTTCATTTGAATTATGTACCTTGGGTGTTGGTAGAAATCATTTTGAGAGGCCACAGTTCCAGAGGATGGAGGAGGAATGTGAGTTGTCGCGTGGGGTAATCAGTCACAAAGTAGCTGGTGGAGCTACTGGCTCATGTTCCCTGTCCAAGCCATTAATTCCTAGTTTGTTCACCTCACGTTAGAGTCCTCCATAATTTTCATTTAGTATGTTTTTAATAGTGTCACTCTTTTTGTTTCAACTCTATTTATTTATTTTTTGCTTTTTGAGACAGGGTCTCGCTTTGTAGTTCAGACTGGCCCTGAGCTCACTATGGTGCCCAGGCAAGCCACCGAGAACTCAGCAATCCTCCTGTCTCTGCCTCCCGAGTGCTGGGATTACAGGCTTGAGCCACCACGTCCGGCATTGTGGTATGCGGTGTTGATTGTTGGTGGGCGTGTCTCCACGCCCAGCATTATATGTGGTTACCAGGGATCGAACTCAGGACCTTGCGCTTGCGAGGCAGGCGCCAGAACCACTGAGCTAACCCTCCGGCCCTATATTTATTTATTTTTTTGAGACAGGGTCTCGCTTTGTAATTCAGGCTGGCTCTGAGCTCACTATGTAGCCCAGGCAAGCCTGGAACTCAGCAATCCGCCTGTCTCTGCCTCCCGAGTGCTGGGATTACAGGCGTGAGCCACCATGCCCAGCATTGTACAATGTGGTATTGATAGCTGGTGGGCGTGAGTCTCCACACCCAGCATTGTATGTGGTTTCTGGGGGTCGAACTCAGAACCTTGCACTTGTGAGGCAGGCGCTGGAACCTCTGAGCTAACCCTCCGGCCCCAATTTTTCAACTTTATTTTTATCTATATCTTGATAGAGTAGTCTGAGAATCTGTAAAATACAATGTTCCTCTCCCTCTCTCAGCCCCTCCCTTCTCTGTCTCTATGTTTTTCTTTGCTTTTTCCTTTCCCTTTCCTTTTTTGTCATAATGGGGATTAAATCGAAGCTTGTGCATTTAGCTACATCCTTAGCCCTTTTTTTTTCTTTTTAATTTTTAAATTTAATTTATTTTTTTTTTAGACAGGGTCTCGCTTTGTAGTTCAGGCTGGCTCTGAGCTCACTATGTAGCCCAGGCAAGCCTGGAACTCAGCAATCCTCCTGTCTCTGGCTCCCGAGTGCTGGGATGACAGGTGTGAGCCACCTCGCCCGGCACTGTGGTATGTGCATTGATGGCTGGTGGGCGTGAGTCTCCATGCCCAGCATTGTATGTGGTTTCCGGGGATCGAACTCAGGACTTTGCACTTGCAAGGCAAGCGCGGGAACCACTGAGCTAACCCTCCAGCCCGTCAGCCCTTTATTTTGACATAGCTCTCATCAAGATCCACAGTCTAGGGTCATTCAGTGTCCCAGAATGCTGGGATTATAGTCTTGGACCAGTGATGGCCTGTAATAGTTTTTTTTTTTTTTTTTTTTTTTTTTTTTTTTGCCTGATTGTGAACTCAGTTATGGCAAACTGAAAAGCTAATTTTTTTTTAATTTTTTTTTTTTTTTTTTGCTTTTTGGAGACAGGGTCTCGCTTTGTAGTTCAGGCTGGCCCTGAGCTCACTATGGTGCCCAGGCAAGCCGCCGTGAACTCAGCAATCCTCCTATCTCTGCCTCCCGAGTGCTGGGATTACAGGCATGAGCCACCACGCCCAGCATTATATGTGGTAACCGGCGATCGAACTCAGGTCCTTGTGCTTGCGAGGCAGGCGCCAGAACCACTGAGCTAACCCTCCGGCCCTGAAAAGCTAATTTTTTTAAAAAAATTGAATTCTTTATTGGTACAATTTATATACATCTCACAATCACACATAACATTGGGGAACTTGTACCAATATATGACGCAAGTTAATTCTCATTTTCACCCATATCCCTACCCACCCACACCTCCCCACCCCCTATATACATGCTCTTTTATTTTCTTTCAGAATCATATTTGTTCCTTCCCCTCATTACATTCCCACACCAAATTTACTTTGGAAATTTCCCATTCTACAAAAACTGTCATACTTTCTAGAGCTCATTTGCATCTACAGGTGCTCATATCAAAGAGAAGATCTGGAATTTGCCTATCTGTGATCTATTTATTTCACTTATTAGTGTTTCCTCCAGGTGTACCCATTTGCACATAAATGAATCAATCTTGTCATTCTTTATGGCAGAATAATACTCCATTTTATTAAAAAAACCCACATCTTTAACCAGTCTCCAGTTGATGGGCATTTGGGTTGTTTCCAAGATTGAGCTATCACGAACTGAGCTGCTATGAACAAGGGTGTACATCTGTCTTTCCAATGTGATTTTTAAAATTCTTTTGGGTATATTCCTAGCAGGGGGATAGCAGGGTCAAATGGGACCCCTAGTCCTAGTTTTCTGAGAAATCTCCACACGGATCTCCACAATGGTTGCACAAGTCTGCAATCCCACCAACAGTGGAGAAGGGTTCCTTTCTCCCCATAGCCTCTCCAGCATTTATTGTTGGTTGATTTTGTAATAGTGGCCATTCTTTGTGGAGTGAGATGAAATCTCAGTGTTGTTTTCATTTGCATCTCTCGAATGACCAGTGATGTTGAACATGTCTTCATATGCTTCTTGGCTGCTTTGACTTCTGCCTCTGAGAAGTGTCTATTCATTTCAGATGCCCATTTTTGTTTTGTTTTGTTTTGATTTTTGAGACAGGGTCTCACTTTGTAGTTCAGGCTGGCCTTCAGCTCACTATGTACCCCAGGCAAGCCTCGAACTCAGCAATCCTCCTGCCTCTGCCTCCTGAGTGCTGGGATTATAGGTGTGAGCCACCAGGCCCAGCTCAGATGCCCATTTTTGAAGTGGGTCTTTAAACTTGGGGAGGCTGATCTGTTTAAGTTCTTTGTATATTGTAGATAATAGTCCTTTGTCTGATAAACAGCTAGTAAAGGTTTTTTCCCATGTTGTTGGTTGTCTTTTAGCAGTGCCAGTGACTTCTTTTGCTGTGCAGAAGCTTTTCAGTAGGATGAGATCCCATTTGTTGATTCTTTCTGCTAGTTCTTCTGCTATAGAGGTTTTAATTCATAAAGTCTCTGCCTAAGCCAATGTCTCCAAGAGTTTTACCTAACCTGTTTTCCAGCAGGCTTATTGTTTCTGTTTTAATGTGTAAGTCTCGAATCCATTGTGAATTTAATTTTGTACATGCTGAAAGAGATAGGTCTAGCTTTAATTTTTGGCAGGTTAAAGGCCAGTTTGAAAAGCTAATTTTTTCAAACCTCCCTTGGTTGACTTGTCAGAAAAGTCTTAAAAATGAGACAGAAGTCTGGGTTAGATACAAATAGATGCTGGTACCAAGACCTCCCCGGATCAACAAGAAACACACGGAGAACTATGGGTCCAACGTGGCTCAAACCAAATTCCAACTCAGGACACAGCAGATATATCTGAATTCAGAATCCTTGAGGGATTATGCTTACTTCAGGTATCCTAGGTTTTGTGTGCGTGCATGCGTGTGTGCGTGTGTGTGTGTGTGTGTGGTTAGAGTGGAATCCAGGGCCTCACACAAGCTAGGCAAACAGTACCATGAACTTAATTCTTGGGGGCATGGGATAAGGTAGGATCATGGGCCTCGAGTGTGCACAGGTTGGCCCCAGTGTGTCCTAGATGAATGTCTGTGTCACAGAGTGGTACTGGGGGCAGGGAATGTGACAGTCACCCCTATTGTCACTGGAGAAAACTCTTCCAGGAGTAGAAACCAGCTGTGGTTTGAAAAGTGATCCTGTGGCTGGAGATTTATCTCAGTGGTTCTGGTGCCTGCCTAGCAAGTACAAGGTCCCTGGTTCAGCCCTCAGTAATCAATACTACAGTGCCAGGTATGGTGACTCACACCTGTAATCCCAGCACTCAGAAGGCAGAAGATGGAGGACTGCTGAGTTCAAGGCTTGCTTGGGCTACGTAGTGAGCTCAGGGCCAGCCTGAACCACAAAGCAAGACCCTGTCTCAAAAACACTAAAAAAAAAAAAAAAAAGTGAGCCTGTGAAGTTCATTGTTGACTCTGCACAGCTGAGCAGTGGAAGGAGCTGGAGTTTCACACAAGGAGGGTAAACAAGGGTTGAAAAATGCAAAATAATTTTCTTTTTCTGCATCAGTGGTTCTCAGAAATTAATGTTCATAAAAAATACCCAGGAAGCATTTTGAAACAGCTTCCTAATTTCATCCTCAGAGATACTCAGTTAAGTTTGGAGGGGGGCCCATATCATGCCATGAATTTGCATTACTGACATTGACATAAATGATGCTAAGATTGCTGATTTGGTGTTTCACTTTTTTAAAAGCCACAATTCTGGCATTTTACTGTATCCTAAACTATTTTTCTTTCCCTTTCTTTC
>PVIC010037740.1:0-17927 GCA_004025085.1 Thryonomys swinderianus | reverse complement strand
CGCCTTCGCCCGTGACGTGAGAGGCCTAGAAAGCGGCTGCCGCCGCGCCCGTGGCGTGCGGGACCGCTTCTCCGTTCGCACAGGCTTTTCCTTTGTCGGTGATCAAAGCAGGCGGAGCCTTCACGCCGTTCACACAGTCGGAGCTAGTGAGCCAGGGAGGACGTGAAGTCCGCAAAGTGCGCAAAACCCCACCCAGAGCGACCGGCAGCCAAGACTCTGGATGGGCGTCTCCTGTTCCTTTCGGCTCAGGGCACATTTTACAGAAATACCTTCATGCTTTCTATTCTGAAAGCTGTTCATAAAAACAGCTTTAGGATTTTTGCCTAGATCCCTTCTGTTTTTTTTTTTTCTAGCAGACTTTGTTATCTTTTCAATGGGTAACCAAAAGTATTCAATGAATAAGGATCATTCTGGTTAATTAAAAGACATGTATTAATTCAGTAGCAATATGTGCATAATGCTATTTACCTGACCAATATATTATTTTATTTTTATTTTCTTCTGAAAACCAAAAATAAATTTACTATATGTATTGTGTCATATAAAAACAGTAAAATCTACAACTTTTTTTTTCAAGGAGTAACACTACTACAAATATATACTAACAAACTAAAATAAATCAAATGTGTATTTTCACTTTTGGTTAAGGCACATAAGATTTATTTTACAAGTTGTTACATAAACTTTTAAATAACTGCTGACTCAATAATCTTGTTAAATAACAAGACTTAGAAGGCATTGCTCCAAGAAGAATGGTCTTCTGAGTGTGGTTTCTAAAAAATGGAGTATTACTCTGCCATAAAGAGGACAAATTTGAGTCATTTATACATAAATGGCCACACCTTGAGGACACACGAATAAGAGAAATAAATAGGCCACAGATTTGTAAATACTACATCTTTTCTCTGGTCTGAGAACCTGTAGCTATAAATGAGTTCTAGACTATCTGATAGATTTTGTGAAACAGGAAATACTCAAAGGGAAAGTGGCACAGGAAACCAATGAGGGGAAAGAATAAATATTTAAAAAGAAAAAGAAAGCACATGTGTGTAGGGGGTGGGGGGTCGTGGGGGGTAGGGATCTGGGTAAAAATGAGAATTAACTCGTGTCTTCTGCTGGTACAAATTCCTGAGTGTTGAGTGTGACTGTGAGCTGTATATAAACTGGACCAATAAAGAATTCAATTAAAAAAAAGAGAACGATCTTCAGGTCCACAAGGAGATGGTGTTATCACAGGGTCTCAGCTCCCTATCGTCTCTCACAGCAGCGATTGTCACACTGGGGTGTGCGGATCAGGAGTGGACATTGCCGTGCCAGGCATGTGGCTCCCGCCTGTCATCCCAGCACTCAGGAGGCAGAGGCAGGAGGATTGCTGGGTTCTAGACCAGCCCGGGCTGCATAGTGAGCTCAGGGCCAGCCTGAACGACAAAGCGAGACCTTGTCTCAAAAACAAAAACCAAAACAAAAAACAAAAAACAAAAAACACAGAATGAATTTTGATTCAGTGAACAACTGGAATTGCTCATCCTAAACAAGTTCTCCTAAAACTTTTCTCAAAATATTTTCCTATAAAAAGCACAGTTATATTTTCATCCTAAAAGTGTTCGTGTCAAGCGTGCTGAGTTCTCCCTGCACCAACATCGTAGCCCTCGTGTCTAAAACCCCCTTTAAGTGTAAAAGTAGACTTTTAAAAAGATTTCTGAGACCTTACCTCCTAGAAATCATCTTTACTGCATTCTGCTAAGCTCAAATCTCCGCTCTGTAAGTCCATAAAAATCCTGAGGGAAGATGTTAAAATACGTGCTCAGTCCCCCGAGGTTTCCTCCTATTTCGGTTCCTCTCGCCTGCCCTTGAGGGCGGAACTCAGACCTTCAGCGATTGTTCCAAATGCTGGGAAGGAGAACACGTTCTAAGCTTTGTGTTCTGTTCATCAATAATGGCATTTATTGTTGTATAATAAAAATAACTATTAATAAACAGATCAGGTTTCTTTTCCTGGAATCGTGTTAAATACCTACACAATAGTTGGCTAGTCATACTTTCAGATAAATTCTATTTTACAAAGGTTAACCACCGAGGAATATTCAAAGATAACATTTGTAAAAGTTTTTTAAGTACAATGCCGACTTACCTTTAAATCCAATCAATATAATAAATAAAATAATAAATGAAATGGCGCTGGCGCTGGGCTGGAAGGCCGAGCCCGGTGCACGCAGGCTTGACGCCGGCAGGCCGAGCTGCGGACGGCCCGGAGCGAAGGCTGCGCCGCAGGACGGGAGCCTCCGAGGCCGCCGGGCCCGCCGGGCCGCGCCGCCCGCCCCGCCCCGCGCTCAGGCCCCCGCGCCGCCCGCCCCGCCCGGGGTCGAACCCGCGCCGCTGCGCCCTCCGGCTCTGCCCGGGGAGGGGAGGCGGCCCCGCGGCCGGGACGTGAACGCAGAGGCGGGCGCAGCGCCCCCGCGGGTGATCGTTCCACATCAGTCAGCGTGGAAATATCTCTGCGTCCCGCACGGAAACGGTGTACAATAAACTTAAAAGAAAAGCCACGAAGTTTAAACACATTTTAGGGGTCCCATGTTGGCAACTAAAATGTGTAAGACTGTGCCAAGCAAGAGGGCGCCCTTGCTTCCGCCCGTCCAGCCAGGGGCCCGCCGAGTCGGGTTCCCCGCACGCCTGTGGGGCGGACGGGCCCGGCCGTCGGGCGCGGCAGCGAAGGAGACAGCCCTGACGTTCAGGCCAAGGCGCCGGCAGGCAGGCGCTGGGAGAGCGGGCCGGGGCGGGCGGCGCCCCCGGCCGGCAGAGCGCCCTCTGGCGGCGGGTCACGGCTGGGGCGGCTGCCGGGCCTGCGGGTCCCCAGCCGGGCCGGCCTCCCCTCCCACCCAGGGCTCCCGTCCGGTTTTCTCTAAACAGCACAAACGTTTCATTCTGCTTCCAAAGAGGAACTTTTCTCCACACATCAACACAAAAGTTAGTTTTACAACCTTGTTTATTATCTCTACCATCTTGACAGCCCACCTTGTGGTATTTTATCTTTATTATACTCATAAAAATGCCTTGTCTCTCAAACATGTAAATGAGTATAAGCTTCCATAATTAAAAGACGTAATAATGGAGCTAGGAATACAAAAGCCAAAGCTCCATGGATGAGTTTTCTGTATTTATAATCAGTTGAACCTGAAAACGAATGGTTTCAATCTTAAATGACACGCCTTGCCTATTTTCCACACGAAGTGTAATTTAGAAACATTGTAGCAAGTGAAAGTTAAATGTTAATTGTCCATACGGATGTTTGCTGAACGACAGCAAAAGAGACACAACACTTGGGAGTATTTTTATTTTCTAAATATTTATTTACGTATTTATAATTTATACTCTCTAGTTTGAGAAATGGGAAACTACTGTGTGAAAATTTGTTCCTTTTCCAAAAACTATGAGAGTCGTTATGATAGAAGTTTAAAGTGGATTCTTCATTTCACATTTCTGGTCAGGATTTATGATGTGTTGCCTTTAGTTGTGATGTCTGAAATACCGTCAAAGCACAATTTGTGGGCATGCGAATCCTTAACCTCTAGCTGGATTTACTTTAGAGCTGCGGATGAACACGTGTCCTACATTTTGGCTGAGCTTCTCCATTAACAGATTTATATGTTAACGTATTTGTGTTTATTTTGCATGTTTAAACTTGATACTGTAAAATCTTCACTAAGTTGCAGAATTTGAGAATTAAAGCCAGGTGGGAACACCTGCCTTGTCCATGGTGCTAATTCATGGCTGTGGGGGAATCGTGTGGGATTAAATCTCCCATCTACGGAGGGCAAAGGGCAGGGAAGAGCGGGCACAGCGGCGCGGGGCAGATGCCGCGGAGGCCTGTGGCGGCACCAGGCCACCGGTGGGTCTGACGGGCACGGCGACGCACGAGGCGGACTTGCCCTCCGCACCGGAAGCCCCGGGCCCTGGGGTGACGGCCCGAAACGCTCCCCAGACACCTCAGGGCTCAGCTCTGACCTCCCTGCCCCGGGCCCGGGGCCTGCCCGCGGGAGGCGGCCTGGCGCTTCCGTGCTCCCGACGAGCTCTGCCCCGGCCCCGTGTGCACACACGCAGACACGGGCCTCGGCTCCTTCGCCTTCCTCTGCACGTCGGGCGAGGCTCGTGTGGGTGTGCAGTGTGCACACGCCTCTCTGCTCCGGGCTTACTTCCCACTTGCAAATGACCAGCGAAGTGCAGCGATAATGGGAAATAACCGTGCACGCGTTCTTCGGGTCAGGAACCGGCCCATCCAGGACGAAAAGCAGCCCCGAAGCATCTGCAGAGCAGTCTGCACGCGAAGTGGACGACGGCAGTTCTCATGGGTTCCGCGCTCTACCATGTCTATGTGCATATCGGCAGTTCCAACAACTGCAGTTCATGGAGACGGTGTGTTGGGCATCAGCGATGCGGCCTTTACCCTCCTCGTGCCCAGTGCGGATGGACCACCCTGCTTGGGACTCGAAAGCGCTGGGCTCGGCTCTGAGGGTGGCGCCGGCGTCTGCGAACCCACGCAGGGCTCCTCCAGGCCCGGAGACGCAGGAGCCGTCCCGTCCCTGCCTCGTGCCCCTGAGCGAGTCCGGGCCGTGCGGATGCCCTGGTCATGCCAGCCGTCCTCAGGCTCCAGATGGGCCTGGAGCAGCTTCCTGCCCCTTGGTCCTGGGGCTCTCGCCTCGCAGGAAGCAAACCAGGGGCTCTGCCACCCTTACCTGCTCCCTTTTACTGATATTTTTCAAAAACTCGGCTTTTGGTTACACTGATTCTTCTTTATGATTTTCTTGTTTCCAATTAAATTGGTTTCCATTTAAAATGTTGCTCTATTTTTTCTCCTAATTTCCTTGCTATCTTTTCTCTACTTCCTTCACTGTTTTAGGCACTTCTCGGAGGTGCATCCAATGCTACCAATTTACTTTGATATACAGTACGGACTCCCCTCCCTCTCATACATTCAATAAGTTCCGTTTTCATATTCACTTAGCACAAACTAATTTTAATGTCTTTGAAGACTTCTTTCATTTCGACATCATTCAGAAGGGAATTGTTTGATTTCAAAATATTTCAGAAATTTAGCTTTCTGTTATTCATTTCCATTACATTCCATTACGATCTAAGAACATGCTTAGTGTGATTTTTCTTCCCTTTATGCTCACCCAGTGCATCCTATGATTCTGAATGGGGTGTAGCTCGTGGCGTGTTTCTTGTGAGGCTGGGAAAGAGTTTTGCTTTGGGATGGGTATTCTGTAACTGGAAAGAAAGCCAAGTTGATTAGTAGTTTTGTTTAGTTCTCCTGTTTCTTATTTCCTCAGTACTGTTTGTTCTTTGAGTTATTAGCTGGGGATGTTGAATTACCTGAATATAACAATGGATTTGTTTTTCATTTATTTTATGTTGTATCTCATTTACTTTTACTATCTGAAAGTTTTCTTGCAAAATTGATTTTCTTATCATAAGGATATGTTCTCTTTACCCCTGACGACATTCCATGGTTTATATTTTGGTTTCTCTGAAACCTCTATAGGTATGTCAGGTATATTTTTATAAGGATTAGTGTATCTTTTTTCCTCTAATTTCAGTGAGTCCTTATATATTTAGAACGTGTTTATATGTTACCATATATGTTTATATGTCATCATATGAACGAAGCTACTCTTTCTTTAACATATAAAACATATGTGGAACAGTTACAGAGAACTATCATTGCTGCTTTAAACAGGTTTTCTTTTAGGTCAGTAAAGAATAAGAGTATTAAATATGGTATTTAGTCTTCATTTATATCTTCTCTGATACCCTCCCTTTCTTTAAGTACATTCACACTTTGGTACAAATCACAGTATTTTCCCTCTCTCTGAGGAATATTTAACATTTTTTGGAGGGCAGAACAGTTTACAATTAATTTTCTGTTTTTGTTTGCCTGAGAAACTTACGGAGTGAGTGGGTACAACTGGAGACCAGGCTCTTCGGAGAGACAAGTCAGAGCCACCCAGGTAACACGGCCTGTGTTGCCCCAGGGGTGTAGAGACAGTCCTCACCCACGTGCACGAGTGCCGTCTCCAGCCCTGTCCTGCGCTAGTTACTCCAGACTAGAGTTGTCAGTATCTGGACCACAGGACAACCCTGTTCTAGGTTCTGCTTGTAGGAGCTGTTTACCTGAGAAGGGATGCTTGTTGGGCACAGGCCATCGCCGCTGTCCCCTGGGGTGTCTTGGTCTGCTGCTCTCCATGGGAATCCAGTGCTGGGAAGAGGAAACAGGGCCTTAAAACACCTCAGGGCATCGTTTGGCATCGAAGACTCTTGGCATCTCTGAATTCTGCGGTATGGTGAGATACCAAGGGGCCCCTTTAGTAGCTGATCGAGGAAACTCAGAGTCTAACACTTGTACTTTGATTTGGGGGCCAGGCTTTCCAAACACTGGAGCAAGCATCCGGACAGGCTTCTCCCTGTAGGACAGGGCACCTCGGAGAGGAATGGAGTAGCCTAGGAGCCAGGGCCTGCGCCACAGCCAGGAGGGTATTAGAACTGAGAACCAGACGTGGTAGTCAGAGGAGAGCCAGCCTGCCTGCGGGTGGCAGTGGCCGCTCCCAGTAGCCTTTAGAATAACCTGAAGAAGGAATCTTACTGTTTTTTCTCCTTGTAGTGTGCCTGGGCTCTTTCTCCCAAAGGACTCCTGGATAACTACGTTCTTAAATATCAGTCACTCCTTTTGTGGAAGAACCGGTGTCCGGGGCAGACCTGTTCTTCTTCAGAGCCCGCCATCTCCCTCTCTCAGAAGGGAGCAAGCTGCAGAGCGTGACTTGAAAAGCCCCTCCATACCCTCAGCTAGAGAAGACTTCGGCTCACGGCCCCGACATGCTTCTCTGCTGGGATGGAAACTCATGTGCACAGCCAGGGCGTGAGAAGCGGGTTATGCCACGGTGGCATAAGCTACAGACCACTCTTGGCAACCCCTCTGACCCTGGAACATGCAGCTGGCAGAGTCCAGAGTCCCAGGGCACCAGAGCTCACAAAGGCCACAGTCGATACTTACACTGACTCAGAACACACTTTCCTGCTCCCACATAGGCACGCTGGCGTCTAGAGGGAAGGAGTTCCTGACAGGGCTGGGTCCCCCCAAACACCGCAGGAGGACTGAGCGCTCTGGTCCTGCCCAGCCCTCACCTGAGGTGACAGTCAGGGCAGAAGTGCCAGGGGGGAAGACGCCATCGGAGCGACCGAGGGCTGAGCTCGAGCCTCCGGCAGCTTCAGAGCGTCAGTCCAGAGCTCTTCCCGCCCCTCGGCAATGCCAAGGCTGACTGGGCCAGGGCTGAGACCGTGTGGGCCTGTCAGGGCGGCAGCTCCCCCCTCAGGGTGCTTCCTGACAGAGGGCAAAGGGGCCCGTTTCTGCAGCTAGCCAAGCAAAATTACGGACGTTCTCCACCAGGATTTCCACTTAGGAAGGAGAAAATCTCACCAAATGCTCGGAGGTCACTTGTGGGCACGCGATGCCTCCGTACAGCTCGCGACGCATGTGCGTCTGTGAAGTGTGTCAGCAAACAACCTCCCTGCAGGATAACAAGGGAGGCGCAGGGAGCCCTCGCGCACCGGCCCAGAGGACAGGCGGTCTCGGACCGTGGCGGAAGCTCCCTCCGTCGGCGCGAGGGGCTGGAAGGGGACCGAGCCGAGGGCACCCCCGCTTCGGACTCCCGGGAACCGAGGGACGGGCGCTCCTGTAAGGAGGCCTCACACGCGGTCTTCAGGCCTGGGACGGACCGGCAGGGACGAGGAGAAGCTGAAACAGTAAGGAGAGCCTCGGGGCCATCACGGACGCTCACGTGGAGCCTCCGCCCTTCGCTTCCCTCCGGCCCAGGCGAGTAAGAAACCGGCCGGACAGGAAGGCCGAGGCTTTCCCGAGGGCGTCGGCCGGACCCTCCGCGTCCTGCTTCACTGGGACTGGGCCCGGACGGAGGCCGCCCGTCAGCACCTGTGAGCGCCGTCCCGGGGCGCCGCGGGACAGTCACGCGCGGACCCGCCGCGCTCAGGCCGGGACGCAGCTCCGCACGCGATGCCGGAGGTGCCCTGCGCTGTCCAGACGCACCGCCGGGGCCAGCGCGGACAGACCCTCCCGCAGCCCCCGCGGACGCACGCTCCGCCGGCACCAGCCCCTCGGGGAGCAGGAGAGACACACACGCATTTTGTCTCTTCTAACCCACCTACTCTACCCAGTCCTGCTTTGCGAAAATTTTACGTTTTCCCATTTTCTCTTATCCAGAACATTTGTTCCTCACCGTGTAAAGTCATTTCGTTTGCTAGGGACCCCCGGTCAGGAGGACGTCACCCCCTTCGTCAGACCCGGCCCTCTCCCCTCGCACCCCGGTGGTCTGGCTCAGCCCCCCCCAGGCGGCGGCCCGTTCCTCCACCGCACAGACAGGGGCGTCCGGCTGCCGGCTTGGCCCCGAGGGAGAGCCGGCCTCGCAGTCCGGCTGCAGGTCCTGCCCGTGTCCCTTCAGCACATCATTGCTGTCCATGGCTCTGGCATCGATGTTTATCCTTAGACAGGACAATGACAAACCCGCTCGAGGCTCCCTTAGGAGAAAAAGCAAAACGTAGGGCTGGATAAGCCACTGAGTTGTTGCCAGCAGCCCCTCTGTATTTGATCACCAAAGGGGTCCCCGGGGTGGGCGTCGCCTCCTAAATTTATAACGTTACCTCGTATTATCAAGGCAACAGCTGGCTGTGCCAGCCAGAAAACAGAACCTCCGTGGAAGACCTTCCCGGCGGACTTCGGGCCCGGGCCTGAGTGGACCTTCTGCCACCCGAGGACTCACCAGCCGGCGGAGCTCAGGGGCGCCCCACGCCAGCCCGAGGCCGCGGGGTCGGACCGTGGGGAGGGGCTTGCCGTTTGGTGAACTGCGCCTCTGATTTTTCTCACCTTACGAGCCACCCTCCCGGACCTGTCAGTCCTGTGATACTCTCTCTCGGGAAATGTCTGCAAAAGCTCAGTGTGCTGTCACCGGCCACTGGGCTGCCAACACCACCATTAAGAGGGGCCGGAGGACCCCGGGACAGCTGTGGAAACTCAGCAAAGCTGTTAAATGCCTTAACAGAAATCCTATCATCTTCCATCTGCTTACAGCTAAAACTGGAGGAACTGGAGCACTAGTAGGTGAAGCTTGTCTTTGGACAAATAATTCACTTCAGGTAGAGGAAGAGCTTTAAACCTTCAAAGGAAACATCAGGCTGTGAGCGGGGCAGGGCTAGGAACCTGGTGACTGTTCCTACCTCAGTCCGTAACGGCAGCATCAGGACACAGCTCCTTCCTCTACTTCTGCCCTTGTACCTCTTCATTCTGGTCATTGTGTTTGAGCCATGCATTCTTTATCTTTAGTAAAATGTGCTGCTTCTCATATGTCTCACTGTGAAAGATAGTGGATGGCACCAATGTGGACTGTGCTGGAGTTTTTATCAACATTCTTAAGATTGACCCTCTACAGAGTCCATAGCTATGGAACTCCAACCTGACATTGGTGTAGGACTCCTGAACTTAGGTCTCTTGAGAAGATCCTGACGGGCATCTCCCTTAGGGGCAGTCAGAGGGGTTCCCCAGTCAGCTGGGGACACCTCTGCAGAGAAGAGCTAGTACCCTCGGGTAGTTAGCATGCGTAGGCAGTTAGAACAGCTCAGGGCCAGGTAGGGAAGGAGAGTTTATTCAAGCCTTTAGAAATGTAAAGGAAAACACAGGAAGAAGAGGTACACTGTGGGCAGGAGGACAGAGCTAAGAGCTGTTTGCCCCAGAGGAAGACTCTTATCTAAGTACACTAATTGGTTACAGCCTAGCCGCCTCCCTGCCTCTGGGCACCAGATTTCAATCAGACCTGAGTAGCAAATGCAAACTCCCCAGTTTCCTTTTGAACTCATCTCCTTTGAACAAGCCAGCTTTCCTGAGTTCTAGCTGTGCATTTAAGGTAAGGGTAGGGACCACGTTGGGGCTCTCACCCCAAGGGTCTGCTGTGAGCTTTCTCCACTAACCGTTTCCAGCTAAGCTCGTAACTCCCTCCTTCGATCCATGACTTCACTCTCCGTCTTTCATGGAAGGACAAACTTGGTTTGTACAGAATCTGTGCTCACCCTGCTGTGTTAACGTTTGACGACTCACTTTTGCTGACGGCAAAGCTAAGGTCCTCTCATAACTTTTTCAATAACATCTGCCTTGCAGAAGACCTGTTTTTGATGAGCGAGTTCTCTGCAGAGAAACAGCCTTTCCCGCCTCTCTTCTCTCTTTTCCGGCCCGCCTACTGGCCCAGTCCGTGCTGCCGAGGCCCCAGCCTGGGTTGGGTGCTGCTTCGCTCCTCCCGCGAGCTGGGACTGGAGCGGGGGGCGGCCTTCCTGCGCCCGAGTGAGCTCGGGGCTTTTCCCCAAGGCCTTTGCTGCAGGGGCTCCGCATACTGACAGTGCTTCCCAGCCCTCCTGTCCTACCAGCGCCGTGAGCGAATTTCCTGGGGTTTTATCACAGGAGCCTGTTGGGGCGTCCGCCAGGGAACCCTCCGAAGCCCTGTTTGCCTCTCACGTTGGCACCGTGCTTCAGGAACATCTCCGCCTGGTGCCAGGCCTTTGGTGACGCTGGTAACCCCTCCAGGATGTGCCAGGTCCATGGAGGACGGGTTCCCTCCGCTGCAGGCTCCCCAGGCTCTGCGCACAGCGAGCAACCAGATTCTGGCTGTGAGTTCACATTCATAAAATATTTGATTTTCCATCTGTTTGTTTTTCTTTCTGTAGAGACGGGAATGATGACATTCGAACCCTTTGTATGTGGGTGACAACACTGGACACCCTTGAAGTGTTTTCGATCATGATTTCATAACCGATTGCTACTATTTTGATCGTAACCACTGAAGCAGCACAGCGGACTCCACAGTAAATACACGGGTGTGACGTGCAGCGAACAGCTGTGGGTCGCAGCATTGCCAGAGCCCTGGACACTGGACGTCTGTGTAGTGTGTCCAGTGGGTCAACAGAGGATGAAAAGTGTCTCACCGTGACGCTGTGCCACAGGCCTCACGCCAAGGAAAGGTGCAGGAGCTGTCCGGAAGAAAAGTGAATAAACACTGTTTAAATAGGGACTGGTACGATGAGGAAGTTTATACTTTCTGAAGATCTAACTGAAATCTTCAAAAATGTCTCAGCTTATTTCCACCAAGGGATTTTCCTCATATTTTTCCCACTTTCCCTCCTTGCACTGACTACTAAATTTTATTTTATTTTATTTTTTTGCTTTTGAGACAGGGTCTCGCTTTGTAGTTCAGGCTGGCCCTGAGCTCACTATGTAGCCCAGGCAAGCCTGGAACTCAGCAGTCCTCCTGCCTCTGCCTCCCGAGTGCTGGGATGACAGGCGTGAGCCACCACGCCCGGCACTGTGGTATGTGGTACTGATTGCTGCTGGGCGTGATGTCTTGAAAAGACACATTTTTCTTATTTAAAATCAGAAGTCAAACTTGGGACCCTAAGCTTGCAAGGCAGGCATCGGAACCACTGACTAAACCCCAGAAAATTTCTAATAATTTTGACCATTACAGTTGTCACTTAGCAGCCAGGGGTGCCGTATCTCCCTGAAGAATGCTCTTGCGTGACCCACGGGAACCTCTCTCTCACGGACGTTCATGGGAGCTCAGTAGCAGTTCTTGTGATTTTACCGGTAACGTGTAGCCATGAGAGTTACAGGAGGGGCTCAGCCCCTCTTCGCCGTGTGGGAACGGGGCCCTGGTATCTGCAGTCTAAGTATTAAATGGAAAAACAATTAGATCTTTATCTTTTTAAAGAGAAATTCTACTCACATGTCTATGGGAAAGATTGATCTCTATTACAGATGACAGTGGGAAGACTACCAGATTATAGTTCTGAAATTAAATATTATTTCATGTAAATCAATTTTACTCATTTGTAATAAATGATTATTAAATACAAAATATTACACTGTTAATTAAATATTTTTAATTGAATTCTCTATTGGTACATTTTATATATAGCTCATAATCACGCTCAACTTAGGGGAATTTGTACCAGTATATGACGAAAGTTAATTCTCATTTTTATCCATATCCCTACCCACCCCACAACCCTCCACCCCCTATATACATGTGCTTTCTTTTTCTTTTTAAATCATATTTATTCTTTCCCCTCATTACTTTCCCCTACCACTTTCCCTTTGAATATTTCCCATTTTCACAAAATCTATCCTACATTGTAGAACTCATTTACATCTACAGGTTCTCATCCCAGAGAAAAAATGTGATATTTGCATATCTGTGATCCATTTATTTCACTTAGTAGTATGTCCTCAAGGTGTATCCATTTGCACATAAGTGAATGAAACTTGTCATTCTTTATGGCGGAGTAATACTCCATTTTATTAAAAAAATACATCTTCTTTATCCAGTCTCCAGTTGATGGGCATCTGGGTTGTTTCCAAGATTGGGCCATCACGAACTGAGCTGCTGTGAACATGGGCGCATGTATGTCTTTATAATGTGATTCTTCTCGTTCCTTTGAGCATATTCCTAGCAGGGGAATAGCAGGGTCAAAGGGGCCTCTAGACCTAGTTTTCTGAGCAGTCTCCACACTGATCCGCGCAGTGGTTACACAGGTCTACAATCCCGCCAGCAGTGGAGAAGGGCTCTTTCTCCCCTCAGCCTCACCAGCATTTAAGGCTGGTTGATTTCTCAGTAGCAGCCATTCTTTGTGGAGTGAGGTGAAATCTAGATTCCACACGTTTTTAGCTTACGTATGCCGATTCACCTCACTATTCAGTCTATATCTAAACAAACATACCAAAAAATAATCAAAGAAATACGCTAAAATAAATCTTTGCATCCAAAGTTTTCCAATTACATATTTGCGGAACATGCCAGTGACTGCCGCACTCGGGGAGGCTGAGGCAGGAGGGTTACGATTTGGAGCCCAGTCGGGCAACTTGGCAGCTTAGTGAGACTCTGTCTGGTGCCTCCAGGGAAAGTCTCTGGACAACCCCGAGGACGCTTCCGCGCTAAGGTCCGCGCAAGAAGCGCGCAGAGCCGCCGTCGCCACCCGTGGAGCGCGGGGACGTTGCGCGCGTTGCGACGGGTCCTCCCGAGCGGCCCGACGGCGAGAAGCCGCAGCGGACGCTTCTCTCGGCGCCGCCGGATACGGCGTGCAGGGCAGGGGCGAGAGACTCGCGGCGACTCCTTCCGACACGCCCGAGCTGGCAAAGCCGCTCTGCGCCAGGAGCCGGGCTGACCCTTTCGCGGTGGGCCGGGTGGGCTGCGAAGCGCCGGCTTCGGCGGGCCTGTTCCTGCGCGGGAGCGACGCTCGCCCGCCAGGGGAGCCGGGCGCGGCCAGCGAGAGCCCGCGGCGGCCTCGGGCGGGCAGGACCAGGACCAGGGGTTCCGCGGCCAGGCCCGCCGTGCTGCCCTCAGGCCGCGGGGCCGCCTCTCCGCCAGACCCTACGGCCAAGTTTGCGTTGGCACGTTTTCATTTCATATGTATATTTACATATATATATACATATAAATATATATAATGTATATATATTACGTATATATGTATATATAATATATTACGCACATATGTATATATAATATATTACATATATGTATGATATATACGCATGTTAGATATATAACACACGTATATCATCACCCAGTTTCTCCAAAAGATGCTTGTTCCTTCTATATCTTCGAGTTTCACTGTGGGTTTAGGACAATAACTAGTATTATTTATTTCCACCCAAATTTATTTATGACTACTGTCATGATTCTTTCCCAGAAGATGACATAAAGATATGGCTTCTTGAAAACCTGTATATTTTGAAAAGACACATTTTTCTTATTTAAAATCAGGATAATTTACAGCAATTTATACTTTTATTTGAGTAGAAAATAGGTAAGAAATTCATCTTTGCAGGTGAAGCGCTCACTAGGCAATTTTTCCTGCTGCCTTCACCTACAGGGCGGACGCAGCGGACCGTCTGATGAGAGCGAGGACGCTGCGTGGCTTTCCTTCCCGAGGACGAACCCGCTCCTCCTCCGTGAAAACCTGTTTCCCTGCCTGCTGGCTCTGAGCTTCCGTGTCGTGTAGAGGCCTTCAAGTCGGCCTCCGGTATTTCAGCAGATGCCACGTTTATCCCGGACAGAACCCGCCTTTCTCCATCACTCTAATCAAAAGTTATGATATTGTGATGTTATTTTAAGTGTCGGTTTTATTTCAAATTTTCTCTGCCCGTTGAAAATCATGTAATTATATTGAAAAATCTCCTTTCAGCTCCAAGATAATCTGAGGGCCTCAAACACTGGTTAGGTTATTATACTTCAGGAGCTTATGGGGGTAAAGACTAAGGAAGAGGCCAAAGGGCTCTGAGTGTCAAGGGAAAATTATGTATTATGTTGGCCTGATGATGGGATCATCTCAGATTTACATGATAAAATTTCAGATTTCCCTTTGGAGAGGAAATTTTAGCCCTCATTCTGTTAAAAGAATCAAAGCTATTATCCCAGATTCACGAATTTTCCCTCATGTCCCCAGATGAGATTCACCGATAAGTAAACCAAAGTTTAGGGAAAAGCAGTGGTGATTCTGGGGCTCTTTTGACTGTGCAGCTTTAGCAGCAGATGTGCAGAGACAGAGGAGGACAGATCCGGGCGGGGCCGGTGGTGGGACCGTCAGTTCAAGATGACCTTGCACAGCTTCACAAATCCCCGTCTCAAACTACAAGACGGATTGGGCTGGGGATGTATCTCAGTGGTAGAGCGCCTCCGGGTTAAATCTTTAATAACACAAACAAAAACAAAAAGTAGAAACACCTTTGTTTAGTGGGGAAAACTTAAGATCATTCTCTTTGTCCCTACCAGCCCTCTCCTTGATGTGTCCTGTTATTTGTTCAGTATCTTTTCCACTTTGTCCTATTTTTTCATCTCCCTGGAAACCATGGACAAGTGAACAGGATCCTTCACCAGGAGACTCCAAGAAAATCCATGTCAAGATGTTTTTTTCCTGAAATCAGTAAGATCCCAGGGCTAACTGAGCTTCCTCTTCCTTGAACATCGCAGATGCTGCCTGGACTCTCAGCATAAATGGGCAACTGCATCATCCACCAGGGCTCAGCCAATGCTCTACACGGTGGCACACAGGTTTGGAAGAGTCACCCATTTCCTGATGGTGAATGTTTTAGTTACTTTTCTTGTTGCTGAGACAAAATTGCCAACTCCTACAAGTGACAGATATAAAGTTTACTAAGCTCACAGTTTGTAGAGGTTTCAACCCGTAGATGGCTGGCTCCCAGGCCAACAGGTACCGCAGAGGAGAAACAGTTCATGGCATGGCAAGTAGAAGGCAGCAAGCAGCAAGCAAGCAACAGGTGACAACCCTCTTTCTGGCCCTTGTAGTCTGTCCAGGGTGAATGGCTCTAGGATGGCAGCACTCACACCCAGGGTAGGTGTTCCCATTATCCACGTTTAGAACTATGCCAAGTCACCATAATTAAGGCTAAAAAAAAAGGCAAATAAGGAGTCTTTGTGACATGTTTAAAAATAATTGGGATGATAACATATGAGCTTGAAATCATAAGGAATTAATACACGGTGAAATAATACACAATGAAAATGCCTTTAAGACAATAGTTAATTTTACGTCAATTGGTAATGTAGTGACAGCTTCATAAACTTTAGTCTACTGTTCCAATGAGTTATAAATAATAAGCAGATAATATCAGTAATCATAGGAAACAGCGGGGCTCACACCTGACCAAAGGGTGACAGAGAAGAAAAACAAAGAGACAAAGAAACAGGGTCAAACCTGGGGGCCGGGGCTCCTGTCGCCCTCGGACACAGAGCCCCAGGCCTGGCACACCTGGGCTTGAGGCGCCCAGACGTGGCATCCACAGGACCCGCCTGTCTCCCCGGGCCAGGGGCTCCCCCTGTGAGCAGCCTCCCTCGGCGTGTGACCCCGCAGCGGGCCTGCCCCCCGCCGCCCTCTTCCCCTCGGGAGCACCGAGCCGGGCCGCACCCGGGATAAACACCTGCTCACCTTTAAGGACAAAAATCAGTCTATATGAAATTCTAAGTGCGGATATCTTTGTTGGAGCTGAGAGTTTTGCTTCTTTTAGATGCAAAATAAAGACCACTCAACTAACTTGTAAATATTTAACACAAAGTGAAATTAAATATTTATCTGTACTTTAAGAGCACTATATATTCAAATATTGAACCATTTCTACAGAATATATGTGACCAAATCTAAAAGGAAGTACATTATTAATAAACAGGGAATATTATTTACTATTTAATTAACTCTTAATATATTTTATGGTGCCAATATTTAATTTGGACCCTTGTCATTCTAATTTTTTAGTGAATGCATGTTAGGTGTACATATACATTGATATATGTAACATACGTATATCATTTGGAAATATCTAAGCTTTATGTATATGCACAGGAGTACGTATTTCTATGTATATATGTGTCATTTTTCCATGCGTTCGTTATTTATGTGATATCTAGAGATGAGAAGTAACAGTAAACGAGTTTCCACATGTGGATATAAGAGAAACTTTGAATGGATCTGATGCTCCTTGTAAGCTCCTTCTAGTCAGCAATTTTCTAATTAATCATTCACTTGACACTGACGCAAGGTTTTGGCGGTTATTTTTATAGGAGCTACGCGAGGTGAGGCTTCGCCGGAAACGGCGCGGCACCTCCGCAGGAGCTCGCTAGAGTTCAGCGCGAGAGGACCGGAAGCCGCGCGGGTAGTGGGACAGCGCATGCTCCGTGAGCCCGCCGGAGGCTGCGGCCGGGACTCGGCTCGCGCAAGCGCGTGGCTGCGATTTTGGCCTCCTGTATCCCCTCCCCCACCCCGTGCACACACAAAAGCAACCCAAGCGTCGTTTTTACTAAAAAACTCCGCTCTGTGGTAGGCATTAGCTGATAAAGGTGGAAATTAATTTTCTTCTGAGATAGAGAAAGGGCCGCTGGGCAACGCTAGCATCTCAGTGCACCCTGGGGCCGCAGCGCGGCTTTTCATAGCTTAGGGCTCAGGATGTGAGTCGTTAATGAACTTTCTTAAAAAATTTGGGATGTGCCGGACGTGGTGGCTCAGGCCTGTCATCGCACCGTGCCCGGCTTTCTGTGTGGTCACCTTTGTAATTCATGTGCTTGGGTTACAGAGATTTGCCATTTCTCAATGGGGACAGCTTTATTAGACCTAAAAGTAGAGCAGAGAGAATAGAATGAGAATGATTGACTGCACATTGGACTCATATATCTATATATTTATTTATCATGCATATATATTCCTTCTAGCGAGGCCAGTCTTAGAAGTCAGTGCAAACGCAGCAGGAGGCAAAATTCTGATACTATCATTGCATACAGTGGTTTCTCATTACAGAGGCTGCCTCCCTCATATTATCAGAGCTAAAGTTCCTTTCATTATGGACGTGTCTCTGAAAATCGTATTAATGGTCTTCGAGGATCCGAAGCTCATCAGGGACCAGATGCAAAGGACAGCAAATTAGCGCCGGCTGCGGCCTGTTTGCAGGCTGGGCGGACAGTAAGTCAGAGGCGAGAGGGTCGGAGGGCAGGAGCCCAGGCGAGAGCGGGCTTTCTTTGTGGAAAGAGATCGGGGCCCTGAAATCCTTAGAAACAGGAAACGATTTCATTCATTTTTAATAGTCTGGTAATCTTTTTCAGAATTACAGTAGAGGTATTAGGAGTTCTTAAAATATTTAAAGAAAACTACAGTTTTTGAGAATTAAAACTGTGATTTCCACCTCTTGTGCCTTGGAGGAAGCAACTGGATATTTTGTTCTTATTTGTGTTGTATTTTTCTTGTTATTCTCACCGGAGAGTCTAACTCCCCGTCTGATCATCTGCTCTCACCTGCAGTGAAAGCACTTTCGCGCCTTTGTC
>PVIC010037739.1:0-17938 GCA_004025085.1 Thryonomys swinderianus | reverse complement strand
GAACTACAAATTGAGACCCTGTCTCAAAAAACCAAAAACAAAAAAAGTTAATTCTCATTTTTTACCTATATCCCTACTCACCCACAACCCCCCCCCACCCCTTATATACTTGCTGTTTCTTTTTCTTTACAAATCATATTTATTCTTTCCCCTCATTACATTCCCCCACCACATTCCCTTTGAATATTTCCTATTTTATAAAATCTATCACACATTCTAGAACTCAGTTACATCTACGGGTTCTCATACCAAAGAAAAGATATGGTATTTACATATCTGTGATCTATTTATTTCACTTATTAGTGTGTCCTCAAGGTGAGTAGGATACTTTCTTGTGGGCCTGGGTAGCTGCAGTATGCCACAGCTCACAGTCAGCCCTGTAACCATGAGAAAAACAATTGATACTCTCCAATGGAAGTGTTGCTATCAAGAACAATTGGTAGGTTAGCAAATCAAATGCATTTCTGACATTAGATATTTTCAACTTGCTGGGATGTAAGCCCTAAATCAAAGACTATCTGTGTGGTCTGACGGTAAAGAATAGCAAAGGCATCTTAAATTTACTCAGTTGGTTTACTATTAACATTAATATTAGAACTCTATAAAACTACTTTACAATTACTGTTTTGAAGAAAGTTTAAGCCAAGAATTTTATTCTCATCCAATTTATTTCTTAAATGTAAAAGGCAAAATGATACTTTATGTTCTCCTATAGAAAAAAAAGTCACTTGAAAATGTGTTCTAGGAACCAAAAGAAGAATCACATATAAGAATTTAAAAGTGTGTCAGTTGTGGTACAAAATAATTTACTAGTTCTCTCTTCCTCAGTTTGCACTTCTGCTATGGCTTGTGTTTAGTTATCCCCCCAAAAGCTTATGCAGTTGAGGTGTGGCTTTCTTTTCCAAAGGTGACTGGATGTTCAATTGTGTTAATGGGATTAAGGATTTGTGATTATTAAACCACTGTATGTGAGCGAATGGTTTGGCACCACCCTAATCTCCATAGTCTGGATGGCAAAAAAGGAGCAAAAAGACACTGTGAAGGTCCCTTGTCTCTGCCACCTTGTGCATAGCATGTTGTTTTTCTTCTGTGATGCCTATTTGGCATCTTTGCCTTGGAGCCAGCCATGGACTGAAAACTCTACAAACTGTAAACTAAATAAACCTTTTCCCCATAGCTTTGGGTGCTGGATACTTTGTCTCAGCAATGAGAGAAAACTAACTAACAACTTTCCAATTGAACAATGACCATTGGATTTCATGACCTCCAGTAGATTCCTCATCTCAAGGTAAAGCCTGGCCTACCAATGCTACCTTCCACTGCTTTTTCTATCTGATCTATATAGAAAACACCCATTTCTCAATTCTGTTCTTTATCCCTGAGTTCATGTAAAAGTTTCTGCTGTGTTTGACTACCACTAAAAAGAACACGTATTATTCTATTCCAGAACCTGTTCTAATAATAGCTAAACCATTTACATGACTAAGATGCTAGGCTGGGAGAATCACTGAGGTAATTTTTCTTTATTCTTCCATAAAAATAGTACTGTATAGAGCAACATAATAAAAATTTTCATTCTCAAAGAACTCAAGTAATGATTTTCTTCAATTTTAGAACTTGTACTAAATGACCTCAGTCTCAGAGTTTTATTTTGTACTGGTAAAAGTTAGTCTGTGGAAGATATCACTTTCTTCAATGCCTGTTCTTATCATTCTCCACCTAATGGCTACAAGTGTCTCTGCATTTACAATATTTTAAGCTTTGTCACGAGCATGTTTTAAAGTCCACAAGACTATAATAACACAATAAAATGTAACAACAGCATTTATCTCTGGATGGTAAAGTTCTATATAATTTTTTTTTACATTTTTATATCTTCCAAGTTTTCTGCAATGCACATGGATCTCTTTCATAACTACAGAAATAAATGTTCAAATATAATTTCATATACATATATTTTTTTCAAATGCAAAAATAAAAATTAAGTTACAAATAGTGGTACATGCCTGTAATCTTGACACTTAGGAAGCTAAGGCAGGAGGACTGCCACAAATTCAAGCCCAGCCTAAACTACATAGCAAGACAGTCCCTCAAAAAAGAAAACAAAAATCAAACCACTAACCCCATTACCTTTTCTGAGAAGACTATGACTGTTCTCCTCCTTTCCTCTGTTTTTCAGTATTTTCCAAGTTTTCTTTACTAGATGTACATTTCTCTTACAATGCTTTCAGGAGTATCTCTGTGTGTGTGTGTGTGTGTGTGTGTGTACACGCGCGCAAGCGCGTGCACATGTGTGTTGTGTTTGGAGGACAAGAAGTCAAAATCACCATCAGTTGGAAACCACCAGACAGTTGTTAATCATTTGAAATGAGAGCAGGAGACAGGGAAGAGCCATCAAGGCTTGCTTATTCTCAGGCACACTTCCCTTCCACACCAGTCCAGCCACGTAAGAAGTAGCAATCCCTCTTAGGTTCCCTCCTCAGTTATGCACCTTTATGGGCCCAGAAGGAGGGGAAGGCTGTTTTGGGCCACCTTTCCTCCCCTTCCCTATGCCATGAAACCAGCACATGGCAACCATCCACACATGCATTGGAAAGCCGTATGTTTATTTGCAAAGAAAGACAAGACTGCCTTGTAAAACTCAGAATTAAATGTCCTAAACAGATTTTGAGTTTACAGGGCTCTTTCAAACTGCATTACTTTCTCCCTAATAAAGTTTTCCTCCTTGCCGCCACAGTAGAGAAAACGTTTTATGACTTGCCTTTAAAAATGATATGGCGGGAGACTGATAGCACAACCAGAAATTTGATTCCCCTGTGGAAAAAAACAGCCCTAGCAGACGTTATTCTACAGCAAGTAATAGACTCTACCCACAAATATCTCTGTTTTTAAAGCATCTGAGGGTAAATGCCTGCTGTGCATTTTGTAAGAAATTGACAAATTTTCTTTTGCTATTGTGTTAGCCTGAGTGACCTAAAAGTAAAAGAAGTGGCTGCTGTACCATCATGATGTACTACTATAGGACGAGAAGGAACACGCAGGGTGAATTGTTACGAGTCCCTCTCTACCCGGCCTGTTTATACTAGCATTGTGCTCATAATCATTTTTCTAACTCGGCTGTAGTCTGAGAGAGATTTTCCCTTTTTGGTTTATTTTCCCTAATCCCTTTCACTGTGGTAACTCATATTTCTTGTGATCCTCTGGGGTACTTTAGACCAATGTCTTTAAACATGTGCTCATGATGCTTTATAAATCTCATTCTTGGGCAGATGATTTTCATTCCCACCAAACCAACTCCATGATCCAAAAATAAATGACAACCTTTCTCATAGTTGGAAAATCTGAGCAGCCAGATCTTGATTCTAACCCCAACAGAAACTTACTAGGCTTTGTGAGTTTGAGTGGACAACACAGCCTCTCAATCACTAAAAGATAGATAAATAATATCTCAAGAGCATCACAAAGAAAAGATGTGCTAAGTGAAAGGCTCTAGCCAGTAGCAGATCTCATTGAAAGGAAGCTGTTATTCTAATCAGTCACACTGCAATCCTTACCAGTCAATGTCCTGTCTTGTAAGATGTGGCTGGGGCTTTTCTTATTGCTTCACAATTTCATTGTTTAGAAGATTTTCATATCACTCTGAGCACTACATATTTCCCATGTACCCTCTCTCCTTCATTATCCTAAACTTTTAAACACCTTTGGTCTAAGTACCAGTCCTACTTCTATCTAAACCCATCAAAAGATTTCTTCCCCATCTTTCCTATGTTGATTTATGCATTTATTTAGGAAACACGGCTGAGTATAAAGGGCTGTCCAGGCATGTGAAAGTGAAGTATCAGCCTATCCAGAAAACAGTCTGGGGAGTAATTAAAAGTGTGCTATGGAAACTTTTCCCACAGAAATGAGAGAAAACTGAATTTTTTTAAAACAGGGTCTCACTTTGTAGTTCAGGCTAGCCCCAAGTTCACTATGTAGCCCAGGCAAGCCTCAAACTCAGCAATGCTCCTGCCTCTACTCCCCGAGTGCTGGGATTACATGTGTGAGCCACCACGCCCAGCAAAACTGAACTTTTTTAAGAAATTTTATTTTATTTTGAAATCAGTTATAAATAGAAGGTAGCATGATTTGGCTAAAGCCTGAAGCCAGGCTAAAGCAGAAAATGTCTCTATACCATCATATTTTCCAGGTAATAATAACAGAGAAGATGGTGAAAAAGATAAATATTGTGTGATCCACATATATGAAATGTTTAGAACAGGCAAATTCATAGACACAGAGAGTGGAATAAGATCACCAGGTGCCAAGAGGGAAAGATGGATGGGGAGTTATTAGTTCATCATTATGATTTTGGTTTAGAGTAATGAAAAGTTTCAGCAACAGCTGTAGCAGTTACATAGCATTGTGAACATAATAATGCACAGAACTATACACTGAAAATAGTTAAAAACACAAATGTTGTATTATGTACAGTTTACTACAATAAAAAATACACAAGGAGGTAAAAATCAAATGCATCACATGTTGAGTAACAGCAGGAAATGTTTTGAGCAATCCATGTACTGCTGTTGTGCAAACATCATAGACTATACCTACAGAAACTGACAGCTAAGACATCACTAGGCAGTATAATCTTATGGGAACCTATGCCAGTCAGCTTTATATTACTATAAAGAAATCCCAGGGGTAATTCATTTACAAAGAGAATAAGATGTATTTTGACTCCATGCTGGAAGTCCCAGTTCAACATCACATACACTGCTGCTTTGTGCCTCTGCTGAGGATGCTGGCTGACAACAGGAGAGAGTGTGTGGTGGAACAAACTGCTCATATAATGAACCAGGAAAATTGAAGTGAAAGAAGAAGCAGCCAGAGTCCTAATCTCTGAATTAACTTTCTGGTCACTGGGTTAAAATACTCAACACCAACAATTTAAAGGAAGAAAATTTTAATTTGTCTCAGCTTTAAGGAATTCAGTCCATGGCTAGTTGGCTCTAAGGAAGCAACATCATCGTAGCAAAACAGCAGAGCAAAGCTGCCCACATCATGGTGGCCTGGATTCAGAGCCTGGGGACAGTGGCAGAGAGGAGCAGGCTAAAGACTGTGTATCTTACCCTCCATGATATACCCCAACACACCCAGAAGCATGCTTTACTAATCTACTAGGCTTTTTTTAATCCAATGACATTGGCAAGTCAGGCTTTACAAGTACAATCCACTTCGAGGACATGCTCCCAGTGACTTAAGAGGCTCCATTTCCTTTTTTAATTCATTTTATTGGTACATTTTATATATTCATTATGATCACATTCAATATTGAGAGTTTGTACCAGTACATTCTCATTTTTTCCCATTCCCCTGCCCTCCCTACAACTCCCTTCCCCCATATACATAAATTTTGTTTCCTTTTTATTAACCATCCAATTTTTCTTCCCCTTCTTTACTATTCCCTATCTACCCTTTTCAGCCCACTACCTCTAAATAGTGCCACCTTGATAACAAAGAACACATGTCCCTTTACAGAACATTTTCACCTACATTTAAGCCACCATAGGACCATGATGGCATATGAGGTGCATTGCTGATGAAAACGCCATGACACAGAACATGACCATACAGAGTTACAGACAGCAAAGTACCTCCCTCATCACCACATCCCAGCCCCATCAGGCTACATGACTTTCACTGTAAGATAGAAAATATTCTCTGGAAGCTCACTATGTGTCAAACATCATGCTAGCTCCAAGTACTGGAAGAAAAACATGTCGTGTCTGTGCTCAGACAAGACTCAGAGCACAAAGTGCCACTGTCCTGTTTGTGTAAGCAAAATGCCACCTACTTCAAGAAGGTTTTAAAGTCACCAGATTGGAATTAAGTATTTTCTCCCCCATACCCACCCCAGTTTAAAGCCCATCATTTCAGCCCTCATTATAGTGACCCTTGTATGTTGCCCTTTCTAAGACATCTCTGTTGCAATCCCTACCCATCCCACTCTGGCCTTGCAAACTCCTTTAAGTTCAGAGTCAATTTTTCCTCTGTGCACACTTCACTCCACATAGTACCTACACACAGTAGGCCCACCATGTATGCTGGCTCCCTCTATTTGGAGAACAGTATTTCAGAGCCTTCCAGTAGCCCAGTAGCAGGCCCCTCACACGCTGCTCTCAATCATTTAATCCCTTCATTCTTTGCTGCACTCTCTTTACACGCTGTTTCTCAATCATTAGTAAAAAAAAGGAAAAGTCTCTATTTCTCCCCTGTGAATTAGCTTTAACATCAGGAGTGCTGAGATATGTGTGGCACAGGTCGCCTATCCCTGGCTGATGAAAGGAACATACCTAGGAGTGTTCAATGCACAGTGAGTACTTTAATTCCAGATAAGGTCAGTCATTATGAATCAAAAAAATAAATAAATGTGAGAACTTTGAAAAGGGCAGAAAGAATAGGAATATTCAATTGCACAAATTGAAAGAATGTCCATAATAAATGACCAGCAGTCCTAGGGAACAGATTTCCCTTTCACTGAGCTCTAACTGAAATATTTATATATGCACAGATGTTGGGAAAGTTCAATATGCTGTGTTTATATTCATATTTTAGTATATAAGCTTTTTGCAGGGACAAAACAGGTAAGTTTTCAGCTCATGATAATAGGTACCACTTATTATATATCTCATCAAAGATGGCATATACTAGCTTATTGAATACCCCAACAATTAGAAAAACCATAAAAACAGTCATTCTAAGGAACCAGTACCCAGAGAGGCTAAGTTCCTGGTTCAAGGGTCACACTGTTAAGAAATAACAAACAGGATTAAAATAGGTTTTCTGATTCCAAAATTATCATCTTATCCGGTCTACCAAATCAAGTGTTTATCTGTCCCCAATGCCCTTAGCTTTTGTCTTTGTATTTCTGCCCCAAACCCAGGGACCACCTTTGATTCGTGTCTTTATATTCCTTTTTCATGCAATTAACCGTCAAATATTGCTGGTACTGCCTCCAAACTGCATCCTGAATAGGAACCTCAGCATGAACTTCCAACCAATCTCTGTCCAGTCTGGCCTTCAACACCCTATTTTTCTGTATAGTTACAAGAGTGAACTTACAAAGCATGAATCACAATTTATCAACCCAGCAACTAAGACATCCCAAGTTTCCTGTGGTCTTGAGAATAAAATCCTAATCAGATGTTGGCTCATAACTATGATCAGATCCCTCTGATCTCATCTCCTGCTTCCCTTCCCACGTTCTTCCCAGCCCACACCCCTGTACTCCTACTCCAGCTTCCTCCACACACTCTCCACATGTGTAACTGCTACTCATTTGCCTGAAATATTCTTCCCACAGGCCCTGTGTTCATCCTTTCATCCCAGAGAAATGTTTTCTATCCTAACGTGCCAACCTCCCCCAGTCATCCTCTATCCTGTGTTAGATTTCATTTTCTTCCTTTCACTTTCTTAATACCTTCATATTAATTGAGATTTCCCAGAAAAAAAAAGGAAATGAGATATATATGTATAGGAAGAGATTTGCTATGTGAATTGGCTCACACTGTTATGGAGGCCCAGGAGTCATATACTCCACTATCTGTAAGCAGGAGACCCAGGAAAGCTATGCTATTCAATAACAACTGATATTGTTCAGTCCAAGGTCAAAGGGCTAAAAAGCAACAACAATCATGGTATAACTCCAAGTTCAAAAACCCAAGGATGAAGAGCTCAAGAAGAAAGACAGACTGTGTCCTTCCTCTACCTTTTTGTTCTGATCCTTAAACAGACTGGATGAGGCCTACCCACACAAGTGACAGTTGACCCTCTTGACACATTCTGTAGCTCCAAATGCTCATGTTTATCTCCTGCGAAATTGCCAGAAATAATGTTTACCATCTATCTTGGCATCCCTTAGCTCAGTCAACACATGAAATAAAGCAATACAAACTATTTAAAGTCATGTCAATTATTGCTTTAAATATTTATTACTGTCTCCTCATCTCCAAATTCCAACTGGAACATAAACTTCACAAAGATGAATACTATTATTTCCTTTGCTTAGAAAAGTAGCTAGTACATGTTAGGTGCTTAATGATAACAGAGCATTAGTTGATTCAATTCAATGTGAGCAGCTTGCTCAACTACTACCCCTTCATCCAGTTTCTTTGTATCTAATGATTTTTTATTTTATGAAAAATAAAACAAAACTTCATTTAACTATGAGAATGACAATAATAACTTTCTATCTTCAAAGAAATTACTCAGAGTACAAAACACAGACCAAAAATATTCTCTCTTACAAAGAAAAAGCAGATGACAGCACAAAACTTTTCTTCTCAATGAACTAACAAAAACTAATAGTACAAATTAAACAAATTAGCATGTACATTAAAATATATTTGAGACAATGGAATAGGTTATTTGGGCAATTATTTGAACTTCTTTCTACGTCCTATTTACAGTTATCTACGTTTTTGTTCTTTGTGTGTGTTTCTCACATAAGAGAAAACATACAATATTCATCTGTGTGTTTGACTTCATTAAATATTTTGTTCTCAAGTTACATCCATTTATCTATGAATAGCCTATCTTTATGGAAGAACAGTATTCCATTGTATATAAATACCACATTTTTAATCCATTCATCTGTTGATGGATGTATACCACTGTTTCCAAGATCTAAATGTTATAAATTGTGTTGCTATAAGCATGAGTCTGCACATATCCCTGTAATATGATGATTTTTAAGTCTTTCAGGATGATACCTACAAGGGGAATAGCATGGTCAAATGCCATTTCTATTATTAGTTTTTTGAGGAATCTATACCCTGATTTCCATTGTGATTGAACTAGCTTACTTTCCCACCAACAGTGTAGATGAGTTCCTTTCTCCCCACAACCTCACCACCACTTGCTATTACTGGCCATTCTTTTGGATTAAAATGGTACTTCAATGTAATTTTCATTTTCATTTTCCTAAAACTTGGCTCAGAGATCACCACTTTTGAGATATCTTCCCAGCCATCTCAGCCCAACCCTTCTCTCTGCACCCTCCAATCCATCCTATAAAAACACTTACCAAGTTTACTGTAACTATGCATCTCCCACACTGAATCACAACCTCTTTCATTTCTCTAACCCAGTTTTCTAACACAGCCTAAGTGCACCATAGCAGCTCTTCTAACTATAGATGTTGACATAACAAAATATTTCTTTCCTGCCAGGCGTGGTGGCTCACACCTGTAATCCCAGCACTCAGGAGGCAGAGACAGGAGGATTGCTGAGTTCAAGGCTTGCCTGGGCTACATAGTGAGCTCAGGGCCAGCCCGAACTGCAAAGTGAGAGGGGGGAGTGAGTAGGGATATGGGTAAAAATGAGAATTAACTTGTGGCATATACTGGTACAAATTTCCCAATGTTATATGTGATTTTGAGATGTATACAAATTGTACCAATAAAGAATTCAATTTTTAAAAAAAGAATATTTCTTTCCTAACAGAATCCCCTACTACATTTTATTTTTATAAATTACAAACATGGTTTACTGGGAAATTTTGTCTTTGTTTTTGCTTGACTTTGTAGCATAGTATTTGCTTCGTGTTTTAAAAAATCAATGGAATATTATTTTTTATTGATTTCTTACACTTAGTTTTGTGCCTAAAATAACAGATCTTAATCTCAGTCCATCCAAGTCCAGCCATCTAGAAATGAATCCTCTTAACTTCCTCACCAAATATTATCTCATATTCATCTTTGTCAACTCCCATTCTGCAAGGAGAATGATGAGGAAAGGGCTAATCAAATCCATCCCAGCTGAGTGTTAGGGTTATAGAACTTCTCCATCAAACTGGTAACAAAAGGACAGAACTGAGGAAAAGGTGTTATTGTCGGCACTTTATCCTGGGGTGGGTTATTATAAAAAAGCTTAGAAACTCCATTACGAGGTCATCCCATAAGGTATATTCTGCCAACCTAATCATCCAGTAGCTCTGAAATGTGATCTTCTGGAGATAAGATAAATCAACACACTCAATAGCTCTTCTGGAGAGGATTTGAGAAAACAAAATATCATCAACCTATATGATATATAAAACATTATAAATAATATTTTCAATGAATGAAAAAATATTCCAGTACTTATAAGTTTACTTGAGTCATTTAGATTCATATTCAATAGTATCTAAATTCAAGCTTTTCACATTTTTTGCATAGAATAAGAGTAGTTCTTTTTAGCCAGGCATGGTAGCTCACGCCTATAATCCCAGCACTTGGGAGGCAGAGGCAGGAGGACTGCTCAGGTCAAGGCTTGCCTGGGCTACATAGTGAGCTTGGGGCCAGCCTGAACTACAAAGTGAGACCCTGTCTCAAAAAAACAAAAAAAAGAGTAATTCTCTTTAACATCAAAAGAAGGAGTTGGAAAACTAAGACCACCAATTCACTGTAATGACCAAGGCTCAACTTAACTAATTAAATATTTAGTAAGCACCTACTATGATAAGTATTGTGCAGGCTGGTCCAGATACAAAAGTGTATAAGACAGTCCCTGGTTTTCAGAGCACAGAATGTATGGAGAGAAACAGACACATAAGTAATAAAAATATAATTTTGAAGTGACATAATAGCTATACACACAGGCAAGTATAGGAATACATGGAATGGCCCTCAACACAAGGAAAGGATCTTGAAAAAACAAAGTTAGAATCATTATTCAAAATATTTGACTCAGTAATATATAATTCTTACATAAAGCACAGTAGTTTATGCCTAGTCTAACACTTTAGAAGATAGTTTTGAAAGGCAGGGAGATAAAGATTATGAAAAATTTAGGGTAGATGTTGAAATATCAAAGCATAAAAATATGCAAAATTCCTTGTGTGCCTGGGAAATGTAAAAATAAGAGTAGATATTTTAGTAGATATTTTACTGTATTTTAAAACCATATGTAGACAAAGAATTAATTGAGTGTTACAACCCACACATGTGCAATCCATTAGTTTTCTTACAGATTTAGAAACAATCATCAATCTACCCATACAAACAAGAATCTACACCAAAATCCACTCTCATACAATTTTAATTTTGTCTTCTTCATTTTAGAATATTTGCCTTTTAGAAGAAAGAGCAATATTTCTTACTCATATAGAAACATTTGGTTTGAGTTCTAACTTTTCTCATTCAGTCTCACTTAAAGGAAAATAACATTCACTAAGCACTAAGTGCTAAACCTATGTATTATTTAGTTCAAAAATTCTTTAAGAAAAGTATTGATTCCTGCTTCCTCTACACATGTTAAAGAAGAGAAAATGTGTGTTTGAGAGACTTGGAAATGATCAAGGTATGTACAGCTATATTTTACTTTTTCTAAACATATATCTCTTTTTTATCAGAGGTGGAAACTATTCCCCAACATAAGCACAATATAAGTTTTTCATCTGTGTCTCTCTGTAAGGTATCTCAGAAATAACTCCACCAGTCATGCTGGACTAATAGTCATGGATGGACTTGTTGAATAATAGTCATATTGGATTTCCTCAATCTGTTTGGAAGGTAGAGGTTAAACAGGTTAGCAAGTGCTGTATCTGTCTAGGTAAGAAAAAGTCTTAGGAAATTTCTTAGCTCAGTGTTTTAGAATTATTTTAATGTTATATATTGTATTATGGCCACCATGAATCAACCAGATATTGCCATAAAGCTGAGAACCCACATTTTAAAATTGGCTAACACCAAAGAGAGAAGCTGTGAAAAATAAGCTATCATCCTTCCTTCCAAAATGTCCACTAATGGCTTAACCACACAAGATCAATATGAGCACAATCTGTGGAGCATGGATGCCACCATCTGAGGCTGCCATTGTACTGTCCCTGCTATCAAAATTAGTGTATATTGCAAGGATCTAAACTGTTTTTAATTGTGGTAAAAATACATTGTTATGTTTGAATGTGTCTCCCAAAATTCATGTGGTGGAAACTTAATTCTTAATGCAACACTGTTGAGAAGTGGAATCATTAAGAGAAGACTAAGTCTTAAGGGCGCTGGCTACCATTATCACAGATGGGTTTGTTAATATGAGGAAAGCTTTGTCAGAGCCTCCTTCCCCCTCACTGACCCTCCCCCTCTCCCTCACCGATGCCCTCTCCCATGTTGGGTTGCAGCAACAAGGCCCTCACCAGGTGTGGCTCCTCAATCATGGATCCCCTACTCTAGAACTGTTAAGAAGTAAGTATTTTATAAATTACCCAGGCTCAGATATTCTGGTACAACACCATAAAATGTACTAAGATATACATATCACAAAATTTACTATCATAGCCATTTTTTTTTTGAGACAGGGTCTCACTTTGTAGTTCAGACTGGCCCTGAGCTCACAATGTAGCCCAGGCAAGCCTCGAACTCAGCAGTCCTCCTGTCTCTGCCTCCCGAGTGCTGGGATTACAGGCGTGAGCCCAGCTATCATAGCCATTTTTAAGTGTACAGTGATTTGGCATTAACTACATTCACATTGTTGTTCACTCACCAAAGCATCCATCTCCAGAATATTTTTCATATTCCAGAATTGAAACCCTCTTAACTCCTCACTCCCCTTGTACCTGATAATCAACAGTCTACTTTATGAGTCTATGAATTAAACTGTTCTAAGTATTTCATATAAGTGGAGTCAAATAGTTTAAGTATGTAGTTTAAGTCTTCTGTCACTGGCTTATTTCACTTAATATAACGCCTTCAAGCTTCACTTACTTATATGTCAGAATCCCCTTCCTTTTTAAGGATAACTGATATGCCACTGTATATGTATACTATATATATGTACTACATTTTGTTTATCCACTCATCTATTCACAGATACTTGAGTTACTTCCACCTTTTACCTTTTAAGAATAATGTTGCTAGGAATATAGATCTCCAAACTAAATAAGTGATCATTTTACATGCAAGAATGAAAGCTATAATTCCCAAATAACCAGTACAGGGAAGGTAGATGAACAAAGACTGAAGAAAGTATAATTATCACATGAAATTCTTGGAGATGAAAGCACCCAAAATAAGCCATCAAGGACATGAAACACTGAAGTGAATCAAGGTCAGTTAGAAGCCCAGTGAGCAAATACTATGATGAATATGGGGTCAAAAAGAGAAGGGAAGAAAGAATCGCAATGCAGTCAGGGAAAGTGACCTAGAGGAATACCTGATAATACCACTATTAAAAGTGAGGACTTTCACAACCAACCACCACTGATAAGGAGAAGTGATCCACATCACAAGTACAGAGTACAAGCCCAAGGTCTTAACTGTCTATAGATAAATATTTAGATACCTTTGAGGATAGGAGAGCAGAAGAGTAAAAAAAAAAAAATAGGCTCTACATAAAACTACTATAGGACAAAGAAAATTCTTGCAAACATCTTCAGAAGAAAAAAAAAAGCATCCTTGAAATTGATTCAATGTAACAGCTGAATGTCTCTCTGCATATATGTGCTCAAAGTCAATCACTAACATGATAGTATTAAGAGGACTTTAGGAAATAATTAAGTCATGGGACAAAGACCTCACACATGGGTTAAAGATCTTAAAAAGAGGTTAGAGGGAACGCTGCTACAATCTGAAGGACAGCATTCCTCCCCTCTGGAAGACACCACAAAAAGACATCATCTTGGAAGCAGACAAAGCAGACCGCCCAACAGCGAACCCCCTTGATCTTGGATTTCCAGCTTCCAGATTTATAGAAGTAAATCTCTATTCCTTATAAACTACCCAGGTAGTGGCATTTTGTTACAGCAGCCCAAACAGGCTAAGAAAGCTACTAAACCAAGGAAAATACTAAAATTAGCATCTCTACTAAAATGGCTAAATATATATAGCCTTTGTGGAACAGGACAGAAATCCCTAAGAAAAACACTGAGATGTAAGAATAATAGACTAAGATAAAAATAGTAACTTGAGACAAGGACACTAAACTATAATAACAGAATAAGCCAACAGAGAAGGCAGTAAATAAGAGAAACACATTGCATCAAATCAAATCAGTGACAGAGTGAGCAAACCAAGAGCTGTAGCAGCTCATGGGAATGAAATATGAATAGCCAAAAAAATAAGTACTATCAAAATCATAAAAAAATATATTCCTAAACTGAGGAGATACCAAGATTTCAAATTTTAATGTTATCTTTATTCATTCACTTGGTTTTAATGAATCCCTACTATGTGCCAAAATTCATAAGTGATCATGAATACATTATAGGAGAAATAATTTTAGAAAGTTTCATCATATCTAGTTTTAATATGCTAAAATTTTAAGCAAATAAATGAAGTTTAAAATCTCATATGCACTGTTTCAGCCATGTAGGACAAAAGAAAAACATTTAGGCTGGCTTCATCTGGTGAAATAAGCTATAGAGGCATGTAACTTAAATTATAAGAATAATTTTAGTCCAACAATTTTACACCCAGTGAAGAATTCTTGATTATATAAAAATGACAGAAAGACATTCTTAGATACATGGAGCTTTATAAAGTAGATCTTTCACTTAACTGAAAATGTTTAAGAAAAACTCCAGGCGACAATGAAATTAAATGAATTTTTTTGTAGTTCAAGATAGCAAGATGAATGTACATGTTTCTCCTTCTAGATCTAAAACATTATAGTAGCAGTGGAGGGAAGGAAAGAAGGAAGAGAAAGAGAGGAAATTCTCAAAGCACTAACAATCAAAAGGAAATATAGCAGTAAATCAAAGTTTCTCAGACATTTCTAGAAGATAGAAGAAGACAAACTGGATGAACAGCAGCAGAAATGGCATGCATTAGAGCACCCACCAAAGAAGCTTATGTATATGGGGGTGAACAATGGAGGGCAGAACAATGGGAAAAAATAAGAACTAAGAAGCTGTGAAAGAGCTGATAGCATTTTTCACAGAAGCAGTCTTCCAAGTTAGCGAGAACTCAGAGGAGCAGTGAAATGAGGGACAAAAATGTGGACATGGTACTCTCCTACTCTCCGAAGCAACTAAGCAATCCAGTTGGTGCAGGCTGGTCTCCCTGGGAGGATGGTATCTCCAAAAGAAAAACTTATGGGTAAAGGAGCTGCCTGCTTTCTAGTCCTACTTCACATCCTGAAGTGATGGCCCCCAATACTTAAGTTCTGCCCTAGGAAGGATCTTCAGTAAAAGCCTGATATGCCCTCACTCAGTTACATACTGACAGAGGAAATCTGCCTAACTTCCATTATTTGACAGTCTTTCCATTGCAAATACAGATGTATAACCAAGGACAGACAGTTGAGAAAAAACAGAACAACCCTAACGAAGAAAAACTCATTTAAACTTAACCTATAAGACCTTTTAATTCAAGAAAACTTATTGAGCACTAAAAATGTATAATCAGGGCCAGAGATTTAGCTCAGTGGTTCCAGTGCCTGCCTCACAAGTGCAAGGTCCTGAGTTCGATCCCCCATAACAACATACAATGCTGGGCGTGGTGACTCACACCCACCAGCCATCAATATCACATACCACAGTGCCGGACATGGTGGCTCATGCCTGTCATCCCAGCACTCAGGAGGCAGAGGCAGGAGGATTGCTGAGTTCCAGGCTTGCCTGGGCTACATAGTGAGCTCAGGGCCAGCCTAAACTACAAAGCGAGACCCTGTTTCAAAAAAAAAAAATGTATAATCAGTGTCAGTGAAAGTCTTATTTCTAGATAAAATCATACTTTGGTAAAGGTAATAATCCAAGACAAACTAATAGAATAAAAATTACAAGTGCTGTTGATGGTGTAGTTCAGTGTTTATTGTGTCCTTCCTGTGCTCAACACCCGGGTTCAATTCCTAGCACCAAAAAATTTTTAGTATATGTGCTGCCGAAGCGAGCACATCAAAAAATTTTTAATTAAAATAAATTTAATTAAATTGATGATTGATGAAATATTCAGCTGAATGACTAAATTAAAGCACAGAAAAATTATTGAAGTCCGAGCATTCAAAGCAGAGAGAAAAATGAGCAGATAAGGGAGGAATAAGTGTAAAGGCCTATCTGCTCTAGCAAGGAAAGTCTGAGAACAGTGAAGGCATAAATAGGCCACTTGAATAATCAAAACTTTCTCTAACTGGGAAGCAGGACTCACAAGTCCAAATATTTAAGAATATTAATTTTAAAAACAAAACACTGAATGAAGGAGAAACAAGTTACCTATTATGGATAGATTAAAATTAAAAATTAACAATATTTTCATCCATTTTAGAGACTAGAAAACAATGAATCAATGTCATCAAAGTTCAGAAGGAAAAATTACTTTGCAGAAGTCTAGACTGAGCCAAACTATTAATCAAGTTCAAGGGCAAAATAAAAGACATTTTCAGACATACTCTAACTCAAAAAGTTTACCTTTTATAAATACTTTCTTTAAAACTTTGAGAATAAACTCCATGGAAAATAAATTAGGGGTAAATAATAATTAAATAATAAATACAATACAGAATCCCAGAAACAACATAATCAGTATTCAAATACAATGAAAAAAATTCAAGCTGCGAGCAAGCCTACAAAAACAGGAGAGAATTTAACCAGTGAATTGCTTTACAGGACTGAATGAGCTTAGCAATGTGGGTAATATATTCCTTCGGTCAACTAGAGAAAAAAGCAATACAGTTATAAACATTTAATAAAGCAAAAACATATTTCTAGGAAGTTATGGTCCAATTCTGAAGGGACCTGAGCTATGATTTTGTGAAGAATCCATTTGCCTTTGAAGCCTGGAGCATCTTCCTTTGAATTGCCTGAGTAGCAATGTATTCCATATACTCTTCTAAAGATCTATAATACTAACTAGTCCTATGATAAATACTATAATGCTGGAGAATCTTAATATTTTACTTAGTTAAAACATAAAACAATATAAATGCTGCAAACTATGTCAATAAATAGCATGCTTGGCCAGCTGAGAGGGATAGGGAGGGAATAAAGTGTGAAGTGTTGAGTCACTAAATTTTTTATCTTACAAGGTAAAGATTTAAAAATTTAATAAATAGGAAGGAAGAAGAGCCAGATAAAAAGGATAATGAAAGCAATTACATCTTCATTTTTCTACTAGGGTAAACAAATACAAAATAAGGTTGATAAATCAAGAAATTGCAGTATATATTTATTATTTGGTATTGCACTTCCATAATTCTACACAGGATGGAGTTGGGGATTTTACTTTTCATGATACACCAAGCTATGCTTATATTTGAGTTACTATATATATATATCTACTATACTATCAATAATAAAACAAGGACTATTCATCACTGTCCTGGCCAAAGGACTTATGCTCCCTCTTTCTGCCCCATCCCCCTCACTTCATCTTGATAAAGGCTTTCTCTTTGCATTACTTTCTGGACACAAGGAGGGCTGTACTATTCCTCAGTCTATACTCACAGTTTTACAATGACCCACATCCAACTATACTTAGGACAGGGAAAGAAACTAGACAGAATCTCCAAGGCTCTGCCAAGTGTCATTTCTACCCAGACACCAGAGTTTATAAGTGACCATTGAGGACCTACAAGGATTCCCTGTTGAAAATGTCTATGCCATCATCCACAGCCCTTGCCCAGACTTACCACTCTCTCCTCTTCACTCCATCCTCCAAATTCACCCCCGGCCACAGTTCAGACTCATGTAGTTTACAGAAAACAAGAAATTTATTCTGCAAGCTGCTTCCAAATCTCACATATGACTCTATCATCTGACACTTTTATAAGCAGCTTCTCTCAGTATCTTGGACTCTTAGTTTCTGCTTCTGAGGAGTGACCTGAGTCCAGGGATCAGAGTGCTGGCAGAGGGAAAAACCCTCAAGAGATACACATCAGAGACACTAGTGAAGGGAGGAAGAACACAGAGGTGGTCCAACTAGAGCATGAACAGCTGAAACAAGAAGTAAAACAAGGGCCGGAGGGTTAGCTCAGTGGTTCCGGC
>PVIC010037738.1:0-17936 GCA_004025085.1 Thryonomys swinderianus | reverse complement strand
GGGGATCGAACTCAGGTCCTTATGCTTGCGAGGCAGGCGCCGGAACCACTGAGCTAACCCTCCGGCCCTGTAGAAAAACTTTTTAAGTGCTACAAATAAAGAAACAAGGTAATTTGGGGACTGGAAGGTATAGCATAGTAGTAGAACACATGCATAGCATGCATGAAGTCCTTGCCTCAATCACCAGCACCTTAGTCTTTATGATTTAAAAAGAAAAATAAATAACAGACTCATAGGGAAAGAAAATATGTAACAGAGTAAGTTCAGTGGTATACAGCTGTAATACCAGCATTTAGAAAGCTGAAGCAAAGGGATACACAGCTCAAGGCCAGGTTGGGACACAGAGTAAGTCCAAGGCCAGCCAGGAATATATGGTAAGACCCTCTTAAGAAGCCAATCAGCTGTGTCCGTAGCATATGTCTGCAATACCAGCACTCGGGAGGCTGAGGCAGGAGGACTGGCATGAGTTCTACATCAGCTTGAGGTATATTCTGAGCTCAATTACATAGAGAATGAGACCTTGTCACAAATAAACAAATGGCCCAACAAAAACACAACAATAAAGGAAACCTGAACATTCCGAAGAGGTGGGTTCTTAATCTGTTACTTAGCTTTCCAAAGCCCATTCTAGGATTCTATTAGCTAAATCCAGCCCTGCACTAGACAGGGACAGGAAATATTGACAAGCCTGCCAGTCACCGCCATTTGTATGACTTTTTGTTTTGTTTGTGGTGTTGGAGATTAAACCCAGAGCCTTTGTACTGAGCTACATCCTCAGCCTCTTTTTTATTTTTTTGAGACAGACTCTCAGGCACCAAGTTGCCAAAGGCTGGGGTTGAACTTGCCATGCTCCTGGCTCAGGCTCCTAGAATGCTGGGAGTATGGCCTTGCTTCACCACACCTGCTTGATACAGTTGGCCATGCAGAGAGATCTACCACATGGTTAAGCTTATTTTCTCTTGCATTATCCCCAGAAAGAAAGGAAGAAAGATTAAAGAAGAAAAGGTATCTACCAAAACAGCAGAAAATGTTTCTGAGCCACATATCCTTTTTCAGAAAAGGACCACAGAGAGAAAAATATTCACCAAATTTTTATGACACTCACCCCTGTCACAAGTTCTGAATGACACTCAAACATGGGATTGCTCATTAAAGGTAGTTTCTGGGCCAGTGATTTAGCTCAGTCATTCCGGTGCCTGCCTCACAAACTCAAGGTCCTGCGTTCGATCCCTGGTAACCACATACAATGCTAGGCCTGAGTCACACCCACCAGCAATCAGTACCACATACCACAATGCGGGTGTGGTGGCTCATGCCTGTAATCCCAGCACTCGGGAGGCAGAGACAGAAGGATTGTTGAGTTCCAGGCTTACCTGGGCTATACAGTGAGCTCAGCGCCAGCCAGAAGAACTACAAAGTGAGACCCTGTCTCAAAAAAAAAAAAAAAAAAAAAGGTAGTTTCTGGGTCATTTTCCCTTTAGGAGTCTTATGAACACCAAAAAAACCCCAGATCATAAGTTCCTACTTTTCTATTATTTCCTCTCTATGCAAGTATTCCCTTTATATTAGATATTAGTCTTCTTTCAGTTGAAAATTTCAATTAAAAAACTCACGGTTAGCTCTAACCCTACCTGGTTTATCTCCATGCTGTGACACAGACTCCTAAGTCCAATGTCTCACTATCTTCTAAAGGTCAAGGATGTGACAGGCAGGCCGGGGCTGCTCCAGAGAATGTTCATTCCCTGCTCAGAAATGAATGCTTCTATCCACTCAGCACAGGGAAAAAGAGTCTAGACAGACTATCACAGACTCACTCCCACTGACGAGAAACCTCAAACCACATCCTATGTGATAATTCATTAAGGGCTAGAGGTGGATCTGCTGGTAGCATTCTTGCCAAGCATGCAGGAGGCCCAGCTTTGATCCCCAACACTGGGGGAAAAGAAAATGACTTGGAAAGCACTCAAGCACATGAATTCCTACACTGCTCAGCAAGGATGGCTAATAAATAGTACATAACATAATATAAGCCTGAATCAACGAGCTAAAATCATGACAAAAATATGAGAGAAAATAGAGCCAAAAATATCTGTGGTTTTCTTCTGCCTCCTGAATTATGAGGTTTAGCAGATTTAAGGAGAGATCCCTGTTCCTAAAAGGTTAAATGTGGCTAAAAAGTACATTTAAGTGATTCTAAAAAGTCTTCTAGGCCTAAAGGTAAGTGATTTCGCCTCTTATTGTCAGAGGCAAACTTAAAATCCACTACTTTGTGTCCCTAACTCAGCAAGAAAGACAAAGCCTCTTCTCTCCCAGCCCGGAAGTAAGAACTATCAGGTCCTTGAGTACGCCCTGAGTGCCAGTCCTCTGCTAAGCGCTATATCGGTGTCCATTCCCCACCCAGATGCAGGCCTTGGGTGTGAGACCTGGTCTACAGAAGCCGGCATGAATGGGGCCTCTGTGATCATGGGCACTGTCTCCTTATGTGTCACATGCAGGATACTATTTCACCTTCCTGAAACTTCCCTGCTTATACAGGAAGAAACCCTGGCTCAGAAAGTTACAGTAAGCCCAACGAATCAGAAGGGAACTGTGGGGCTCCAAAACTGCCTGCTCTTTTCTCTTGCCCTTGCTGCTGCTGCTGGATCTGTTTATCCTTCTATGGAACTTGGCCGATGAAACTCAAAGTAAGACCACCATGGAGGGCAGGTGGGCGTGGCTCAGTGGAACAGGCCTTGCAGAGCATGGGCAAGGCCTGGGTTTGATGGAAGAAAGAAAGGGAGGAAGAAAGGAAGGAGAAGCCAACCAAAAATAAATGAAATCTCACTCATCTTATAGGTTTTTACAGGTTTTTTTAATATTACTAAGAAGTATTTAAAAATACTTTCAAAACTTCAACACGAAAGCATATTATTAAAATTTTAAAAATCAAAATCTGCTAAATTATGTTAAAAATTTATATATTCCCTTTTTTTGGAGGGAACCCAGGACCTTTGCACTAAGCTATATCCCCAACCCTTTTCTTCACTTTTGAATTTTAAAACAAGGTCTTCCTTAATTGCTAAGTTGTCCAGGGTGGGCTAGAATTTGTAATCCTCCTGCCTCAGCTTCCTAAGGTACTGGATTGTATGCACCACCATGCCTGACCCCAAGGCCTCTTGATTATTTTCGGTTTATTCTGAGAAAGGTTCTCATGAGTTGCCCAGGCTGGTCTCAAACTTGCAACCCAGCCTCACCTTCCAGAGCAAGCTGGGACCACAGACATGCACCACACCTGGCTACATCTAAGGTATGCTTTGACCTCTCAAACTTGCTAGGGGAACCACTGCAGGCTATCTCCAAAGGATTCCACTGTCAGTCACTAGAATTCCATGTTGGATGGTCCATAAAATCTTACATTTATTACCTGAAGTGTGATAAAAAAAATATGGGGAATAAAAAGAAACTTTAAAAATTTATTAGAGTAAAAAACAAAAACCCATTGCTCTGAACCCCCCTAAAAACACCCTCCTCACTTCAAACTCCAGCTGGCGAAGACTGCCAGTCTCCCCAGCATCTCACGCACCTCTGTTCCTGCAGCTCTTGTACTGCAGCTGCCCAGGGCATCTGCCTCCCTGACAGGCTCACTCCTGTTTCTGCACCGCTAAGCACGGTGCTCCCTCTTCCTGGAGTACTCCACCATGTCGCCAAGCCTGTTCCCACTCTTCTCTCACTCCTCAGTGTAACACTCCCTTCCCTAGAGGAGCCAACCTGACGCCCAGGCCCGAGTAGGTCCGCGTCCACCCTTTCTCACGCCACTACTCGTGCTTTCCTGGACACACGTGTCTTCCCCTAGACTGCAAACTCCACAGGGCGAGCATCCCATGGGGTGCCCACTGTACCACCAGAACCCACCTGGGCACCTAGCACAAAAGCCCTCATCCAATAAACACCCAAGCGGCAAGTGCATTAGGGATTGTTCCTGGCTCAGGCTGGACCGTGGGCCTCAGATGCTACAAAGGGAAATGAGACACTAGTGGGGGCAGGAGTGTAGACAAAAGAAAAATCAGCCAGGACTCTGAAGAACAAGAGAGCAAGGCCAGCGCAGGGGATGTAAGAGTTACTTTTAAATAAAATGGCAACACAAAGCACCATTAAGAGACATTGAACAATCCTTTGACAGAGGTCAGGTAAGGGAGAATGCATCACTAAATACCTGGATGAAGATCCTTCCAAACATAGAAATAATTCTCACTGGTCAGAAATTTAGCTCAGTGGTTCCTGCACCTGCCTAGCAGGCATAAGGTCCCTGGTTCGATCCCTGGTAACCACATACAACAATACTGGGTGTGGCGACTCACACCCACCAGCAATCAGTACCACACACCACAGTGCTGGGCGTGGTGGCTCATGCCTTTCATCCTAGCCCTCGGGAGGCAGAGGCAGGCGGACTACTGTGAGTTCCAAACTTTCCTGGGCTGCATAGTGAGCTCAGGGCCAGCCTGAACTATAATGCCAGATCTTGACTCAAAAAAAAAAGAATCCTCACTGGTGATGCCACATTGCCTCCCCCTTTGATACTCTGGGCCAGTTCCCCAAATGATTTAACTAATCTCACAGGTTTTTCAGAACATCACTTTCTCGACTTTTCAGTGAGCTAAAAGAGTCGCTATCACTGAGTATGGTGGCATACACTTATAATCCCAGCTACTCAGGAGACCAGTCTGAGCAATTTAGTGAGACTCTGTCTCAAAATTAGAAAAGGGCAGTGATGTAGCTCAGTAGTAGAATGCTGGCCTAGAATATGTGAGAAGCCTTGAGTTTAACCCTCAGTACTGGAAAGAGAAAAATAAAGAGCTCCTGTAATACACATATTGGCAAATCTAAACATTTCCTTTTCTTTTCCATATGAACAACGAAGTGAAACGAAGCACTTGTCAGACAGTAAAATAAATCCCCTACCCCACACCAAGATTCATTAAGGCCCATGTCCTGGTAACCAGAGAACTTGGCTCCCTTGAACCTTTGAAATTCGGGGAACCAGGAATTCATCCCACAGTGGAGCAAATACATTCCCAAATCCAAACTCTTGCAGCTACCATCTGGGGCAAATCAGAGTTGCCCCCAAAATGTCCCTGGTTACAGTTACACCTCCCATCCCTGCAGGCACCCAGTGCTCCAGCCTAGCAGATACACACTTCCAGACCTGTACAAGTCACACAGCAAAGCACACTGGATCAGTAAAGATAAGTTGACACCGACAGACATCTGTGTCTTTCATGTGGCATATTTGTTAAATAGTATGAAAGTTAGGTTTAAGGTAAAGAGAGGCCAGCAGAAAAAGCTAGAAAAACCCAAATGTTCATAGCACAGAAAGATCCTGAGCCAAGACATCATGTGCACCACAGACAGAAGCAGAGAGAGCTGGAGTCTAAGTTGGGGACACAGAGGCTCCCACCTCTAGATGTGGATCTGTGTGTCAGAGCTTGGGTGTCCGAAATATGAGAAAGTTAAAGCCAGGGCACATGGGCAGCAGTGGGCCTGGTGGTCCCCTAACGCTCTACAAGTGGACATCAAGAAAAAAGAAACAAAAGTCACCATTTACATACAGACATTCTCATGTTACTCACCAGAGAGCCAGCCATTCACAAAGGCTGCAAGTAAAGGACAGCAGGAGATGTACTGGGCAAATAATAATTAAACAAAGAAAACCTCAGTATAATTAAGTCATATCGGACAAAAATGAGTTCAAGACAAAAAACAAAACAACATACCAATAATTAGAACATTAGCATTTAACTATGCAGAACAAAACTTGACAACATTATAAGGCAAACACCGTAATTGCACAACCACAGACCAAGTTAAAAATATATATCTTAATTGTAAACACATAAAACAAGCAACAAAAATAATCAGTAAATATCTAGAACACGCCAGCCACATTTTTATAAGTATGACATGGTAGACACACAGAACCCTACACTTATCAGCTAAAAAATAAATTTTTACACATACTTGGAATATTTACAAAAACTAAGTCATAAAGCAAGACTCAACAAATACCACCAACTATTTTAAACAGATTCTCTAACACAGTGCAATAAAATCAGGAACGAGGGTGGGGACCGGGCATAAATTAGAACAGTCTCCACTTTCTGCCCCATTTCTTTGCACAAAGAGAAGTCCATCCTCCCACTGACCTAAAATTAATGCTGTACATATGCAGAAAGAGATCTGATGCAGCAAAGGCTGAACATTTATATACAACATGCAGTAAGACAACATTTAAAAATCAAACACAGAGCCAATAACCTTATGAAGAAAACAATTCACAGGCCCCTCTGCACCCCCAAGAGTGACACAAAGACTAGGGAGATGAAGGGCTCTTAGGGGGCAGCAGAATCCCCAAAACAAATCAAGAGATGATAGGGCCAGAGAGTTAGCTCAGTGGTTCCGGCGCCTGCCTCGCAAGCACAAGGTCCTGAGTTTGATCCCTGGTAACCACATATGATGCTGGGTGTGGAGACTCACGCCCACCAGCAATCAATATCATATACCACAGGGCCAGGCATGGTGGATCACGCCTGTAATCCCAGCACTCGGGAGGCAGAGGCAGGAGGATTGCTGAGTTCGAGGCTTGCCTGGGCTACATAGTGAGTTCAGGGCCAGCCTGAACTACAAAGTGAGACCCTGTCTCCAAAAAAAAAAAAAAAAAAAATCAAGAGATGATATTAGTATGTCTATACAGTTAAAATTCTCATTTTTCTTCACTATTTTTCCAAGGCAACTACCTGGTTATGACCTGTTTTGTTTTGCTTTTCTTTATCAGTCTACTCTCAGAAGACAGCCCTGGCTGAGGCCGCACCTGTACCTATCACGCCTGTGGTCAGTCAGCAGCAGTTCAGGTAATCAGATTCATGACCAGGTACACTTTCCTGTCCAAACATGATTATAGAAAAGATCTTTTTCTGAGGGACAGCTCTTCACTGCAGCAGCTGAACTAAAATATTAAGAGTATTCTAAAATAAGACAAAGACCAGACTCTAACATCAAGACTTCACAGAGCTTGCAAGCACTTAACAGGGAGATGGACAAGGGGGGAAAAGATTTCTGTAAATAAAATTAGAAAACTAATAAAACTTAGAGGAAACTTCAAATTTACTTAAGAATACTTCACTGAATATATTTTCCCTCCACTTATATGTAACTTATATGTAATTTCCCAAATACTGTTCATTTTAAATGTCTTGAACAATAATAAAACTTGAGTTGTCAACTGCTTGTCAAGGCACTACAGCTGTAAGTGTCACTCAGGGATCCTGCTTGGGGTTTTTCATTTGTATTTTCCCTTGTTTAGATCCATGCAGTCAATTACCAGATATCATGGTAATATTATACAAATAAAATTAAATTCTTACTTCACGTGTGTATCTAAATGAGGCTTTCCTCTCAACACTGCGGTCCAATGTAGCATATATAATGGGGAAGAAAGAAGCCTAACTTCATGAGAAAGTAGATTTAGTCTATAAGCAATTAAAAATAAAAACAGGAATGGGGCATTTAATTATTTCCTTGTTTCTATTCTATTTGAAGACTGAGAAGACCCACCCGGATTCCCTGAGGCTGCTCTCACTACAATTGACCTGCACACCAGCAGGGAAAGGCATCTGGATAAAGGCTATGCGGCAAAGGACCCCTCCTGCCTGAAAGATAAGGATGTGTCTGGCAGACTCCTGAAGCCACGTCTGAAGCTGTCCAAGATCCCTCAGTTCCAGTCTTTATTACCTATAGTTCCACTGGCGCAGCAGCTGTGAAACAGACAACTTGTGTGTGGTGGCATGGGGATGCTCCGACATTCTCGGGCCAAGAGAGGTGGGGTACGTGAACTCTGTTCTAGTGAGAGTCAGCACAAAAGCACAGACTGTGGCGAGGGCAGGGGCGGGCAGGCTGTGTGACAGTCCCACTCAGCACATCCATCGTGTCCACGGCACCCCCTCTTCATGGTCACCCGCTGGCATAGGGGCTCTGAGCACTGCACCTGCATGATGATGACAGGACAGGGCCGCTCATAAGAACCCCAGGATGTGGGCAGCTCCACAGACAATAACACACAGCACTCTTCCTTAATGGTAAGCTCCACTGACAAAGGACTGTACTATGTGTCATACACACAGAATTGAAAGATTTCATAATAGGGTATCGAGTATTCTTATTTTGATTCCTACCATATTTGCATATTATTTATCCAAGTGCCTTTCAAAAGATGAATATGTTCCTGCCATACTGAACCCCTGGTGGTACGTGCGTGACTGTCCCAATGGGCAGCTTGTTCTAACCAGTGAGACGGTTCCATGCTGCCTGATGGGACAGTCATATACATGCCACTGGTGGCTCAGAGCCACCCGGCAGCAAGACAGGAAGTACAGCCCTACTGTGAATGTGTGAAGTGACAAGGCAACTGCTTTTTATTCTTCTTCTACCTCCCAAGGGAGCAAAGAGCAAAGTCAAAATACGGCTGAAATAGAGAGGCTGGCAAACTAAAATACATGTCTGTAACTCTCTGTACCCTCATCACACAAAGGAAAAGGAAAAGTGGAAATTCACAAAGAAAAGATGCATCTGTGAATAACGTATCAAGAACAAGTAGAAATCCAGAGAACATCCTTTTCAATTAAAGTCAGGTTCAACAGCTGCATCCTATGTCCCTGCTCACCTAATTAGCCAGCACTCAGTGACTTGTATGGTCTCTGTGCCAGGATTAAAGGAAGAGCTCCCACTGGGCTAGGCCAGGCTGCACACCTCTGCAGGGAGCCCATTTTTGCTATAAGAGAAGAACCAGAACAGCTCCTGAAGCTTCACTATAGGTACTTCTCTTTTAAAAACAAAGAGAGGACTAAGGCCCTAGCTCAAAGGTAGAGCACTGTTCCAACATGCAGGAAGTCTGGGTTCGATCTCAGCACAGCAAAAGCAAATGAACACACAAGCCCCCAAAACCCCAAACATCAGAAATCCTCCTTAAGGTATCTGGGCTGCATATCCTGGAAAAGAAAAGAAGGGAAAAAGCAGCAAATAGTCAAGGCTTGCTATAGTTATGGTCCTCAAACATTGGAGACCAGAGAACTGCACACAAAAAGCCAGTGCTCTGGAGGAATCACGGGGTTAGGTCCCATGAGCCTCTAGTCACACCTCTGTCAATCGATAAGCATGTAACCTTGTTTTACGTGTATTCCTGTTGGAAGAGTTTATTTAATAGTTATCACTCATTCACTAATAGTGAGCTCCATAACAAAGCCAACAGCATCATAATGAAGCTGAACAGAACTTATCTAGCATGCATATTTTCTCCCAAGGCACACCACAGCTTTTGCTCACTTAGGAATTCTAAGCAGCTCTTCAACACCATACTTGGGGTCCATTTTAAGCAGCCAAATCGCCAGTAAGAAGCATTAAAAATTAAAAAAAAAATGGCCGGAGATTTAGCTCAGTGGTTCCGGTGCCCGCCTAGCAAGCGCAAGGTCCCTGGTTCAATCCCAGTAATCACATACAATGATATGATATTGAGCATGGTGACTAACACCTACCAGCAATCAGTACACACCCCACAATGCTGGGCATGGTGGCTCATGCCTGTAATCCCAGCACTCAGGAGGCAGAGGCAAGAGGATTGCTGAGTTTGAGGCTTGCCTGGGCTACACAGTGAGCTCAGGGCCAACCTGAACTACAAAGCGAGACCCTGTCTCAAAAAAAAAAAAAAAGGCACTAATTAGACTGGGAAAGAAACATTGTTTACAGTCAGAGAGCTCAAGTAAGGGGGAGCACTATGTGGTCCAGCCTCGGCAGGGATGTGTATACTGGACCACTCCAACTTCCCCCACCACATATGCCTGCGAACGACCATGGAGGCATTGAGAGTCATGACTTGAGGTTACAGAAAGTTTTAATAAGCACGTGAATTCACAAGTACAGAAGCTGTGAACATTAAGGACTGACTGTGCTTTTAGCCCAGTGCACAACCTGAGTCTGAGGACAAATCCACAAAGCTAATGAGTCCTGACAGCAAACTTGTCTCAATCTACAGCACCTCATATTACTTGTGAGTCTCCTCCAAAGCTAAACCGTACATCCAAAGTGGCTCTACTTCACAGTGCTGGGGAACCAAGAGGCTCCAAAGGAAGTCCTTACTGCAGTAGGAGATTAATTAAAACAGCAACCCAGCTGCAGGAAGCTATGGGAAAAAGAGACGCAATCAGTGTCACTTTGGCTGCAGTTTTGGTCTTTTGGTCTAAAGATTCAGAGGTGCCCTTCACCCCAGCAGAAAGGTAGCCTTGGGCAAAAATGAACAAAGGCCCCAAAGAGGCTTTTCTGTCTCCAAATTATGAAGGTTTGACCCCTGTTCCCGGTTGCCTGTCTGCTGCTGCTGCAGGAAAGATACATTGTTGAATTTCAGCAAAGGCCCTGTTACTGAGAGGGAATTAGCATTTAATTTAGGTGCTACGGTTTACTTCAACTTGAAAAGGCAGATTGGTTGTCAGCACAACAGCACCACCTTCTGGTTGGTAAAATGGAATTAGGACACAAAAAGTCACATTTGGTATAAAAATGCATTTCAGGTTTTAGAGCAACACCCGAACAAGAGCAAACTAAGAGTCTTGGTTTCTGCAAACTGTGAACAATGTCAGTAGCAATCCACTGACCACAAAACGGAATTTTACCTGTTGGTTACTACAGTTTCCATTCCACTTTGGGCAGCACTGGCCACAGCTGCAGTGCCCTCCCACTTAGGAAGGAATTCCTCACCACACCCTGAGGCGTACCCAACACCTGGGTGTGCAAATGGCTCTTTTCTGCCCACAACAAAGTCCCGACTTAAAGGCACAGAGATAGAGAGTGGGACTTGGCTTTTTCACCCCATCGCTCCACTCCCCAGGCCTTGTCAGCACAGGGTGCAGCACCATCCTACAGTTGAGGGCAGCACCAGAACTCCTGAGCGCTCAGAGGCCCTATTAAGGCTTTGTGTGGACTGTGGTGAGAATGGACCCTGGACCTGATGGCCCGCTGGGATGTTCTCCTACCGCCCTGTCACTGCTGGGACTTCTCCCATCACCGTGTCACCTCCTATGGGAATGCAGAGCATCCCAGAAGCTGGTTTCAGGGATGGTCCTCTTCCATGCAGTGGCTTATCTATGCATACTGGTGTCAGGCTCGCTGACTGTGCGCCTTGGTAAACCCTCATCTCCTTCCATCATGCAAAGGGGTGGAGAAATGGGCTGGGTGCTCCCACAGCAACCCTCTCCTGGTGAGAAGCATGAGGCCTCGACCTGGCCTGGGGATTAGGGTGAAGGAATGGACAACCCCACCAATCATGAGCCTGCCCTTCCTTTTTTGTCCTCCTTCCTTTGTGTGAGCGTGTGTATCTGTGTGTGTGTGTGTGTGTGTGTGTTAAACTCAGGACCTTGCACTTACACAATAAGGCACTGAGCTAAATCCCTGGGCCCCTTTTTAAAATTTTTAATTTTGAGGCAGGGGCCCCCTAAATTGCCCAGATGGCCTAAAACTTATGATCCTCCTGCCTTAGTCTCTTGACTAGCCAGGATTATAGGTTGACACTTCTTTTTTCTTTTTAAAAATGCCAGTCATCACTCAAATGATTTTGTTAGCCCCCGAGAGTGTGGCCCACAGTTTGAAAACCACCTCTGTGGCGGTAAGTCCCCTTCTCTTCCCTCTGCTAACAGATCTCACCCTCTCACATCAAGGCCTCTCTTCAAAGCCTCCCACAAACCTGTCCCCAGCAATACCCAGAACATGAGTAATGGCTGAGATGTGGCCCTCTCTTCACCAGGGCCTCATAGCCGGACACAGTTAGGTTAGAGTTCAGACCTCTCTTACTCCTCTGAAGGGAGGAGTATACACCCACTTATTCATCTCCACCTTCTTTGCTCCAGTACCGTTTGTGTAAACAACATTTAAATGTTTGTCAAAAGATGAAACCATCGAGTAGGGTTTCTGTTTTTGCAATCTTGTTTGTCAAAGGATAATTTTCACAAACTCTAAATTAGGAACTGAAGGGCACTGTCACTGATTCTTGGAATCCACGGCCCATTTATTACTCTGTGTAGCATTTATAGATGTGGCAGTTCCCAGATATATTCAATTTGGCTGCAGTCTCTTAGAAAAGGCTATGAACTAGAGTAAATAAAAAGACCAACCTTCCAGACATTTAAAAATAAACAGAGCTGGCTCAAATATATCCATTTATTTCATTTATTTTTGACTCTGTGCAATGGTACATCCCACACATGTGGAAAACACTGCTTGCCTTTGGGTGCTGCCTCAGGTAGCCACAGGCTTTCTTAGGACAACTACGCATTTGATCAGTTTTGATCAGTTCCAAAACCTGGAAATCTTTTTGAAAGCTTATGAATTTTCAAAGAAAAATTATTAAATGAATATTTAAAAATTTTGCTTCGATAAAAAAAAGAACCTAAATCACATGGCAACAAGCTTGTATAACAAGAGGATATTTAAACTCATTTTTAATACTGGGGATTATGCCCAGGGTCTTACACATTAGGCAACTACGTTACCACTGAGCTCTATCCTCACATTCCCAGCTGCCCTGTTTTGGTTTTTGAAACAGTCTTTCTATGTCATTCAGGCTGGCCTTGAATTTACAACACAGTCCAGGCTGGCCTCAAACTCAGTCATGGTCCTGCCTCGATCTCCAGAGTGCTGGGGTGACAGGTGTGCCCGGCAGCCCTTTTTAAAATTTTATTCTGAGACAGGGTCTTCCTAAATTGTCCAAGCAGGCCTGAATCTGAGATCCTGCCTTGGCCTCCTGAGTAGCATGCCTGGCTCAAATTCCTAACTTTAACATATAAAATCCATGTTTCTGTCTACTAATTTTCTCTCCTACTACTCTATCACCTATATCCTTTGCTCTGGTCCCATTCTTCACCAAGGTGGCCTAGCCTCCGGCTACTTCGCCACCTCCAACTCACTCAGGGGGGATGGGCAGAAGAACCACCACTCTAAGAAGTCTCCCTGGGGATCCTTCTGTGTCTCCCTGCTGTCTGCATTCATCTGCACTCCTCCTTCCAGCAATGCACTCCACATCTAAGATGCTGAAGTTGTCTAACCCCCGTTTGCAGTGACATACTTGATCCCTTGAATACAGAACTGCTACTTCATCCTACCTTCCACCTGAATTCAGTCCCTCAGGACTTGCCAGGACAGAGTCAAACACTTAAATCAACATGTATACTGCATATTTCAAACAAAAGCCATCATCATCATGCAAAATATCAACATACTGTTTTCTCTGCTGTCCCTTTAAGGAACATTGAGCATAAAAACATAAGATGTTTAAATAAATCAAACTGATAAGATAAACGGGGCAGAAAGATGCTGTTAAGGTCCCTTGTTGCTTTTGCTGTCTTCTATGTGCAATGAACTGTTTCTCCTCTGTACTGTCCCTCTGCCATGTGCCACTCTGCTGGGAGCCTGATGATGGACGGAAACCTTATAAACTGAGTTAAATAAACCTTTCCCCCTTTAAATCTAGGGGTACAGTTATTGTGTCTCAGCAAGGAAAGAAAAGTAACTAAGACATTGAGCAACTTCAGAAGGCCTTCTCTCAAAATTAAAGGGCAGCAGGGCTAGGCTGATCCCCAGTACAACAAACAAAAACAAAAACACATACATTTAGCTGGGCCTGTAATCCCAGCACTCTAGAGACTGAAGCAAGAAGACTGCAAGTTTAAGGCTTGCCTGGACTACACAGCAAACCTAAGGCAAGAGTGGACAATACAGAGAGATCTTGTCTAAAGATATAAAATAAAAATAACCAGAATTCTTTTAAATGCAGACCCTAATTTGTATTAAAATGGTTATGAAAATACTCATCTAGAGTAGAAAAATAAGTAAAAGGAAATATTAACCAAAATATTGAGTTCTCACGTCTAGCTTGTAAGACTATGGTTGAGCTGTTTTCTTTAACAGATTTTCAAACATTTTTAATAATGAGCTCAATTCATTTCTAAAACTGGTATCAGAAGGGTAACACAAAATACAAAAGTCTTCTTTACAAGTGACACTGCAATTAAATTGGACAGATTTTCTGAATATTCTCATAGTGTATGACAAAGCAAACACTCCTAGACCCAGATAACACAGACCCTGAAACAAACACCACAAGCCAGTAGTTTGGATAGAAGAGAGTTACAAAACATGAGAACTGGGTCTCTAACACAGCATTGCCACTAGTTACACTGCACCTATCCACCACTGGACACCCTGTACTCACTGCTGCCTTCACATTGGTAATTTAACCAAGAACTTGAGAATCTCTGCACACAGCTGGGAAGCTCTCTGCTCTACTGTCACGCACCAAAGGCTCTAAAACAAACTAATTAGGGAGAGCAAGTTACTGTCACACTGAATTCTGCCTGGCAGAGACTTCACAACAGAGACACATAAGATGGCAAATTCTCAAGATTAAACACACTAGGGAGAGAGGAAAACGAAATAGGTTTTAATAAATATTAAAAATTTCCACACAGCTTTTGATAGATTAAGTGATTTAGGGGGAAAAAATCCAGTCAGTTGCTCTTATAAATTTTCAAAACAGAAGACTTTTACATAAAACACACATCTGCTTACACACCTTCTGAAACCTTTTCCGTTACTGAACTCAAGTACTTTATAAAACACTCTAGTAAAAACTTTGTCCATATAAAAAGAAATACAGTTTCTAGGATCTAGTATTTAATGGTAAAACCAAGTCATTTAAATCCACACAGGAACTTATCATCTCCCATCTTCTACAGTAAGATTATTTAGAAAAAAATCTTACTTTAAAATGTAATGTCATAAAGTACAATTCAAGATACCTGTTCATTAACTCTATGGTTTAAGATTGGGAAAATGAACATGTAAGAAAAACATCAGTTGATTTTTTTCTTAACTATGTTGTATCTTTCCTCTCTGACAAGAACACATACTAGGCAACAAAAAATACACACAGAAGCAAAGACATCAAATATTTTGAACACTGTCTCCTGATACACATTATTGAAAAAGAAATGAATTTAAGTTATTCTTAAGCAGTTCAAGGTAAGTTATCTCTTGATGATTCAAATTTTTCTCTAAAATCATTAAATACAGAGAAAGTAATAGCGTAAGCCCTGTATATGATATAGCAGATCTGAATAAAAAAGCAGGCAAGAATTAAAAAGCATAGGTAAGATTACAAAGGAAAAAGCTCTCTGAATTCCCACACATGTAGTGTGTCTGGCCACTCGAGATTTTCTCTTTCCAGTTGGCTTTTCATGACTTTAACTGTTAGTATACTTAGGTATAGCTTTCTTGTTTTTCTCTTTACGTTATTTATATATTTTACAAAGGAAAAAGCTCTCTTAAAATTTGTCTTTCCACAGATAATAACTGCAAACTCCAGGAAAATTAATAAGCAAACAAACCATATATTTGAAGGGTCTGGAACATGAACAAAAACAGGCAGATTTTGGAGAAGAGTCAAAAATACAAGAAACTGTTGCAGAGTGAACCTTGTGGTTATTTGTACAGGACTTTGCCCTGAAGGGCAACTGTGGTTTTTAAAGGGGCATGGGCCAGCTCACACTGACAGGCAATAAAGGAAAAGCATGAGCAAAGAGAGGAACAGAAAGTGAGGAAAGAGTTCTGGAAGAAATGACAGCAAAGAAGAACCTCAGAATCGGTGTACAGACCCAGCCAAGTCTTTGGCTGACCCCTAAGCCATGCACGTGACAAACTGAGCTAAGATCTGAGTCACCTTCTACCATATCCATCAAACAGTTTGTAATCTGAATATAAGTAAGTTAACAACCTACATGCCAGGGCCCTCAGCTCAGCTTCCAACACACACACAGACACACACACACACACACACAAAGAAACCCAGTGGGCTGGGGATGTAGTTCAGTGGTACAGCACTTGCCTAGTGAGCCTGAGGTCCTGGATTCATTCCATCACCACCACTGATTAAAAAAATATATAAATAATGTAAAAAGAAAAACAAGAAAGCTACACCTAAGTAGACTAACAGTCATGAAAAGCCAACTGGAAAGAGAAAATCTTGAGTGGCCAGACACACTACATGTGTGGGAATTCAGATGACTGCACACATGTCTTCACTGGAAGCCCCAGGAGCCAGAGGACAATAGAATTACACTTTAAAATGATGGGGAAAATAAAGTTGAGTGTGGTGATACAGGTCTATAACCGAAGCACTCAGAAGATAACGGTAGGAGGATAGTTAAGAATTCAAGACCAAGCCCAAGTATGTGGCTCAGTGGTGCTGTGCCTGCTTTGTAAGCACAAGGTCCTGAGTTTGATCCCCTGTATCATCAAGAAAAAAAAAATATTCTCGGGGGTTGGGGGATATACCTCACTGGTGCCACCACCTGTCTGGCAAAAGCAAGGTTCTAAGTTTGATCATGGAAGTGCGGGGAGGGGTCAAAGAATTCATGGCCAGCCCAAATTACATAGGGAGACCCTGTCTCAAAACAAACAAAACAAAAATAGAATTATATAACCAGTGAAAATATCCTATATGAATGAAGACAAAACAGACACAGTTTTAGATACAGAAAATTAGAGATTTACTTGCCACCAAACCATCAAAACACACCTAAGGAAGTTCTTCAGGTTGAAGGAAAAAATACTGAAAAAAAGGCACTTGGAACTCAGAATGAATGAAGCTGTGAGCGATGGCATTTCCCTTTGATTGTAGCTTCTCAAAGGTTCAGGGAAGAGACTGCAAGTGCTAATGCAACCTGGGCAATTTAGACACTTAGTGAGGCCCTGCCTCACAATAAAGAGCTGGAGTTAAAAAAAGAAAAAAAAAAGGAAACAAAGTTTGTGTATATAGGGGCTGGGGTGGATAGAGGAAGGGGAAAAATGAGAATTAAGTTGAGTCATATACCGGTACAAATTCTCAATGTGGAGTGTAATTGTGACGTGTATAGATAATGTACCAGTAAAAATAAAAATAAAGAGCTGGATGCAATTCAGTACAAAAGCTCTGGATTCAATCCCTACTAAAGGGAAAAAAATAATTAAAAAAAAAAACAAAAAAACAAAAGAGTAGTAGAAGTGGTAAATATTTGGGTAAGAAAAAGTAACTTTTTCTGATTATTAAAATACATTAACTGTTGGGCCGGAGGGTTAGCTCAGTGGTTCCGGCGCCTGCCTCGCAAGCGCAAGGCCCTGAGTTCAATCCCCAGTAACCACTACAATGCTCGATGTGGACACTCACACCCACCAGCAATCAATACCACACCACAGTGCTGGGTGTGGTGGCTCACGCCTGTAATCCCAGCATTCAGGAGGCAGAGGCAGGAGGATTGCTGAGTTCAAGGCTTGCCTGGGCTACATAGTGAGCTGAGGGCCAGCCTGAACTACAAAGTGAGACCCTGTCTCAAAAAAAAAAAAAGAAAAAAAATACATTAACTGTTAAAAGATCATAACACCATTTTGTGGAACTTAAAATCAATACAGGTGCACTATACACATCAATTATAGCTTAAAAGACCACTGGGAATGAATGGATTTACTTGGGTGAAAGATACTACTGTATGTAAATTGGTAGTGTCTTAGCTACTTTTCCTCACTGCTGAGGCAAAAATACTTGACATCAATAGTTAAAGGGGGAAAGGTTAATTCAACTCACAGTTTGTAGAGGTCTCAGTTCACAGCTAGCTGGCTCCAAGGTGAGGTGGCATAGCAGTGGGGGATTACGGAGGAGAAACAGTTCATGGCAGACAGAAGGCAGCAAAGCAGCAAAAGAGTAAAGAAACAGGAGCAGCAACAACAAACAAGTGACAAGCTGGGACACTCTATCCCTTATATCTCACCCTTTGACTGGGTCACACTGATACATAGGCTAGGGCAGGCTTAACCTTCACATAACACCACATATC
>PVIC010037737.1:0-17476 GCA_004025085.1 Thryonomys swinderianus | reverse complement strand
GGCTGGGAAGGGGAGGGGAGATAAAGGAGAGATTTAGCTCAGTGGTTCCAGTGTCTGCCTGGCAAGTGCAAAGTCAAGAGTTCAATCCCTGGTACCACAATGCCAGATGTAGTGGCTCACGCTTGTAATCACAGCATTAGGAAGGCAGAGGCAGGAGGCTTGCTGTGAATTTGAGGCTTGCCCGGTCTACATAGTGAATTCAAGGCCAGCCTGAACTACAAGGTGAGACCCTGTCTCAAGAGAGAGAGACAGAGAGAGAGAAAAGTAAGGGAGAGAAAGCCCTCTAGGTGATAGCTTTTGGTTGTAAAGTCCCAGCTGCTGGAGCCCAGCTTTGCTATCATGCGAAAGAGGAAGGGAGCAGTCTTGGTTAAAATACCACCAAAGCTTTTGTGAAAACGGAGGGGAAGAGGGGGTGAATTAAGGCAAGGAGGATGGGAAAAAATAAGCATGATTTATCATGTACAGGTACAAATTTCCTTTGAAGGATGTTATCATTACATATGTCTGAAATGAAAGAAATTGAAAAAAATACCAGGCTTCCCTTTTCTTGCAGATTTTTCATGGGTTTTTCTCAAAACAATGTTTCTTCTTTTACATTTTGTCCCTAGAGTCATTTGTGAAGGTCATGAATAGTGGCTGTTTGTTAATTTTCAGGACCGGTTTCACTAAGGAGTGCATTAGTTGAGCTCCTCACTCAGAAGCTAATAAACGTTAACTAATTATGTAATTTGGTGGACATATTTGTGTATGGGCTGTAAAATTAAATCTTTAGGATTAAAACATTTTCTTAAAGAAATACTGTAACATTAAGGCATGCTACCTCCAACTAGGGCTTTTATAAACACTATCACTATCCTGATTTTTTTAAATTAAAGCTTCCATATTTGTATCACTTTAGAAGACAGGAAAGGCAGGCACTCTAGAATCCCAGCTGCATTAAGAGAGTGAAAGATTTTGTTTATGAACACAGCAGCTGTATTAGCTTCCTGCTTTCGCAGCTGGGAAACCCAGTATCCATAACTAAAGAACTGGCTGATAATTTCAAAGGATTCGGTGGATGGTCAATGGCTCCAACAGAGAAACATTACTGAGGAAGGGGGTAGCAAGCAAGCTCACTTCGGTGCTGGCGCTGGCAGTGGAGAAGAAGAGCACACAGAGAGGAAGGGGCAGGGACCACAGGTAGCCCCAAGGCCACGCCTTCATGCCCACCGGGACACACCCAGTTCCTTGGGCTCCCAATGGCAATCAAGTGGACAATCAAATTTAAGTTTGACAGTGGTCGCTTGCTCTTACGTGCCTGACAGTGAAAGTTTCTCTGCACCAGCCTGCAGATGGTAAGATAACAATTAACCCCATAATCATTCAGAAGTGCTCTCTTGGTTTGAGATGTCGTAACAAATTGCTGTGGACTGCGTGGCTTCAATTACACTTTATTTTTCAGGGTTTTGGCGGCTGGGAAGTTCAAAATGATAGTATCGGCAAATCTGGTTTCTGGTGAGGCCCTTTTCCTGGTTTTCATTTTATTCTCCACGGTGGGGAAAAAAGCAAGTCAGGTCTCTGGCCTCTGGTCTCCTTGTACCACAGTACTAATCTTATTTTTGAGGCTCCACCCTCAGTAATTAATTGCCTCCCAAAGGCCCCTCCTTCAAATACCATCGCATTTGGGATTAAATTTCAACATACACATTTCAACAAACTTAAGGGGTCACAAATATTCACTGCATAACAAATACACTCTTTTGCTAAGATTTTTCTTTCCTTCTTTTCTTTCTTTTTTTTTTTTTTTTTTGAGACAGGGTCTCACTTTGCAGTTCAGGCTGGTCCTGAGCTCATTATGTAGCCCAGGCAAGCCTCTAACTCAGCAATCCAGTCTCTGCCTCCTGAATGCTGGGATTACAGGCGTGAGCCATCATGCCCAGCATTTGTGGTATGTGGTATTGATTGCTGGTGGGCGTGTCACCAGGCCCAGCATTGTATGTGGTTACCGGGATCAAACTCAGGACCTTGCGCTTGTGAGGCAGGTGCTGCAACCACTGAGCTAAATCTCCAGCCCAAGATTTTTCTTTCTTAAGCATAGGGCTCCAGAACTTTTTTTTTTTTTTTTTTTTTTTTTTGAGACAGGGTCTCACTTTGTAGTTCAGGCTGGCTCTGAGCTCACTATGTAGCCCAGGCAAGCCTCAAATTCAGCAATCCTCCTGTCTCTGCCTCCCGAGAGCTGGGATTACAGGCGTGAGCCACCACGCCCGGCACTGTGGTATGTGGTATTGATTGCTAGTGGGTGTGAGTCTCCATGCCCAGCATTGTATGTGGTTACCGGGGATTGAACTCAGGACCTTGTGCTTGCGAGGCAGGTGCTGGAACCACTGAGCTAACCCTGTGGCCCAGGGCTCCAGAACTTTTGTGAAGAATGGTGTCTCGGACTTTGTATTATGAACAGTTTATGAGGTCAGCTATTGTTAGTTTGTCAAAAAGATTTGGTGACTTTATTAGATTATGATTATTGAAATAATGTTTTATCTCAATGCTTAAATAATACAGACCAGGGAAGGTTAAAAAATTGACATTATGAGCATTTAGTATGTGCTGGGACTATTTTTTTTTTTTTTGAGACAGGGTCTCGCTTTGTAGTTCAGGCTAGCTCTGAGCTCACTATGTAGCCCAGGCAAGCCTCGAACTCAGCAATCCTCCTGCCTCTGCCTCCCGAGTGCTGGGATTACAGGTGTGAGCCACCATGCCCAGCACTGTGGTATGTGGTGCTGATTGCTGGTTGATTGCTGGTGGGCGTGAGCCTCCACACCCAGCATTGTATGTGGTTACCGGGGATTGAACTCAGGACCTTGCGCTTGCGAGGCAGGCGCTGGAACCACTGAGCTAACCCTCTGGCCCTGTGCTGGGACTATTGCAAATACTATTTTATTTAACTCTTCTAAGAGTATATGTGAATTAAGAATTACTAGTGTCATTAGGCATGAAGAACTAAAACTTTAAATTTGACTTGGCAAGTAGACAGGAAATCTGTCAAGAAAAAAATCCATAGGCACAAGGTAGTCAGAGAACAGAATCTGGGCCCTAAATGTTAAAGGTGGGGTGCACTAAAGACAACGTATAACCCTCTGAAAGACATCATTGAATAGTTGTTATTTTACTATCTGCAGAAATTTTCCTGTGAAAGCATTCCCTGCCAATTTTCTGAAGACAATTGTGTTAAAATTGCCTTTAACGGGTAACTTAACTTTTATACTAGGTTTACATTTATAGCATAACAATACAGTTACTGGGGGATTTTTTTTTTGGTACATTCACTTCTGCTAAACAGATCTCAGTGTCATCGTGTTTTTTAAAGCATCTATTTCTGACACAATTTTATTTTTGAAATAAGTTCATCAAGATAATGATCTCAGAGGTGTCTTTGTGCTATTTTTCCCGGTACTAGGATTAAACCAAGGGCTTTCTCACTGAGTTACAACTCCCATCTTTTCATTTGTAACTGCCTAGGCTGCTAAATTAAATGGCAATTTGACTGCCTCAGTCTCCTAAAGTGCTGCCATTACACTGTGTCCCGCTTCACTGTGATACTTTAATAAATAACATATGTAAAAACTTTTTAGGAAATAAGAAAATGGAGGTCTCCGAGTTAAGGCTTCTATGAGAAAGGCAGGTTGCGGTACGTTTGGGATCGGGAAGTAGCGGTTTGGAGCGGTGGAAAAGCAGGCTAGAGAAGCTAGAGAAGGGGCATCACTTTAGGTCCAAGATTAAAGTCTGTATTTAAAAAGCCTCAAATGTGTGTAGGTTAAATAATGCACCTTAAATATATGTATGCATCGTTTACGCCCAAGATGGGAGTCTGTATTTAACGAAAATTGATCCCGTACCCGGGGAGTGACGTACTCTCCAAAGGGAAGGGAGCGGCGGGCCGGCGATCCTTTGCTTGGCGTTCGGCTAAGCCGGGCTGGGGTCCCGAGGGGCCTGCGGATCGGCGCTCGGCCTGGGAGGCGCGGGCGGGGTGCTGAGGACGCAAACCCGACGCCGCGGCCGCGCGGAAGGTGGGGCCCGGCCCCGGCGCGAGTCTGTGCTCGGCCTCCGGAGCCGCCTGCGGGGGCTGCGGGCGGTGCGGTGGGGTGAGGGCTGCCGCTCTCCCCGGCGGACCCAGCCCGGCCCCAGGCCCGGCCCGCGCGGCCAGGCAACCGAGCTCCAGTCAGACCGCCTTGTTCTGCGGGCGCTAGGTGGGAGGCGGGGACGACGACGGGGGGCGGGGCCGTTTTCGCCGCGCGCTGGGGGTGGAGGGGCGGGTGTGGTGTCCGCGGGGCGTGGAGTTTCCAGCGCTCGGGTACTGGTGTGTGTGTCGCCCCCAGGACGCCAGCTGCTGCGGCTGCGCGTCTCGGCCGCCCGCCTCCCGAGGCTGCGAGACCGGCGCCGCCTGGCGCGCGGGGCTGATTCAGGCCGGCTGGACCCAGGAGTCCCGGGCCTCCTTCGCCGTCCCGCCTCGCGGGCCTGGACCGGGTCCTTCTCGGCCGCCGCTCGGTAGCCCCCGGGAGCGGGTCCCCACGCTTGTGCCCCGACTTTGCCAAATTGCCTGCAGTGGTTTGTGAGGCTTGGTTATTCCAGAGAGTGTGGGCCCCGCCTCTTCAGCGACTGAGGGCTTCTAGCAGTTCAGTTAGTCAGGGCTGGGTACTTTTGAAGTATATTTGTAAGAGTGAAAATTAAAAGGAGTGAATACCAAGTCTGAGAGTTTTATCAGGTAAGGGTTATGGAGGATAAGAAGATACTAAATTATCATCCATACAGAGTAGGTGCGAGTCCTTTCAACAAGGAAAAAAAGTAGTCACAAAAAGCAGTTTAAGAATAGACTTAAATTGCGAGGGATGTTGTGTGTTGTGCTTCAGTACAATTTTGTACTAGGTTCTGAAACAAAAACTTTGCAAAAAAATTTAACATGGAAATTTAGGACATTTAAGTCTAAACCTAGAACTTGTATTCAAAATTTAGCCATCCTCTTACATCACAAACCCACGCTGAAATGTAGCATGGTTCCTTTCACAGCTTTTAAAAATTTTATTTATATAATGAAATTGTGAAATTCAACACGTTTTAGAATTTTCATAATGATTATATGAATCCTAAAAAACTATGTTTTTAAATTGAAAGGTTGGGGAGGTAAATTTTTCAGCGTTTGTTGAAAATCTTTTTACTTAAAATTACTTTTATAAATTGATCCTTGCTAATGCCTTTATCCCACAATGAATTTGCATGGATTATTATAGGCAAATACCATTTTGGGTTATTTGAAACATTAATGAGCATAAAGTCTCTACTTGCTCTTGAGGGAGAAAGATGGTAAACAAACAAGTGCTATAAATTTAGTGCTACAAAGAAAACGCAGGGTGAGAGAAGAAGAGAATAAGGATTATCTTTTTCATAGAGAAATGCACCACAACTAAAAAGTACATAAAAAGTTTTTATTCTGAACCAAAACAATATTATTGTTCATGCTAGAAATCAAAAGTTCTTCTAACAGTATTTGCTGGTAATATAGGAGAATTTTTATATAGTCTTATGTCCCACTTTTTTCTCAAAAATCCTTTGTAGGTTTTAAAAAAATAAATCTCATTTGCAGTTTTGTTCAGAATAAAGAATTCAAGCATATAAATGTTAGCTTTAAGATTTTCTAATTCTAACAGCAAAACTAAAAGTGGACTGATGAGCTTTATTTGTAAAGATTTTTGTTGATTAAAAATGCATAGTTTGCTGGGCGTGGTGGCTCACGCCTGTAATCCCAGCACTCGGGAGGCAGAGATAGGATTGCTGAGTTCGAGGTTTGCCTGGACTACATGGTGAGCTCAGAGCCAGCCTGAACTACAAAGTGAGACCCTGTCTTAAAAAAAAAAAAAAAATGCATAGTTCTAAAATTAGGAAACATTACTTTTTGGACAACTTTGAAAGTGACTAGTATTTCATTTGTGTTTTTCAGATAATTGGTCAAATTCTGAAATTGTTTATATACATAGAGATATTAAAACTCTGTGAGCAGGCTGAGGATGTTGCTCAGTGGAAGAGTACTTATATATGTAAGGCCCTAGATCTGATCCCCAGTACCTCAAGCAAAGCAGGACAACTTCTTTTTTTGTTTGTTTGTTTTTTTTTGAGACAGGTTCTCGCTTTGTAGTTCAGGCTGGCCCTGAGCTCACTATGTAGCCCAGACAAACCTGGAACTCAGCAATCCTCCTGTCTCTGCCTCCCGAGTGCTGGGATTACAGGCGTGAGCCACCATGTCCAGCATTTGTGGTATGTGGTATTGATTGCTGGTGGGTGTGAGTCACCATGCCCAGCATTGTATGTGGTTACCGGGGATCGAACTCAGGACCTTGCGCTTGTGAGGCAGGTGCTGCAACCACTGAGCTAAATCTTCGGCCCAGAACAACTTCTGTTAGCACATTTCTGAATGATTTCTCTGCTTCTGCTATTCTAAGTCTTTGCTTCTATTTTTCATTAATAGCCTAATTGCTTTAGATATACAACCATGCTAATTTAGGTTTTTTTTTACTGTTTATTGATAAGTAAATGATTAATAACCTCAGAAGAAGACAATTAAGTGTGTTGGGAAGGGACCCTAATAAGTAAAACAGTGAAAAACCTCACAATACAGTATTCTGGATCAGTCCTAAAGTATTTGCAGGTTTAACACTCTTTCTGAACTATTTTCTCAGGAGATGAACATAGGTACATTCCTTCTTCCCTTGCATCACTCCTACTTGTGTCTTCTGCCCATAGCAGGGAAGTCTGTAGTAGAAGAACATAATATAAATTATCAATGAAGCTTTCTCCACAGATGTTGCTTGTGTAGTTTTTGTTTGTTTTGTTTTGGTTTTTTTGAGACAGGGCCTCGTTTTGGAGTTCAGGCTGGCCCTGAACTCACCACTATGTAGCCCAGGCAAACCTCGAACTCAGCAGTCTTCCTGTCTCTGCCTCCTGAGTGCTGGGGATTACAGGTGTGAGCCACCATGCCCGGCACTGTGGTATGTGGTATTGATTGCTGGTGGGCATGAGTCACCACACCCAGCATTGTATGTGGTGACCGGGATCAAACTCAGGACCTTGCGCTTGTGAGGCAGGCGCTGGAACCACTGAGCTAAACTCCGCCCCCTCATATAGTTTTTTTATTTCAATTTTTATGCTGAGTACAAATTTACAGTATATTAACTACCACAGAAGCAATAGAAGTATGACTTATGTTTTATGATTGATGTATGTGATTTCACATTTTCATATATAGAATATTCTATCATGTTTCACAATTTAGAAAAAAATCAGGATATAGTGTTGATCCATGGGGATCATAACTGGAACAAGAAAGAAGTAGCATATGCCTATAGAAATGGTGACCTATGCATTGAAGGGTGGATAAGAATGCATATGGAGGGCATCTCATGGTTTATCTCAATGGTTCTGGCATCTGCCTGGCAAGCACAAGGTCCCAAGTTCAATCTGGGTACCACATACCCCAGTACTGGGTGTAGTAGCTCATGCCTATAATCCCAGCACTACAGGAGGCAGAGGCAGGAGGATTGCTGTGAGTTTGAGGCTTGCCTGAGCTACGTAGTGAGTTTAGGGCCAACCTAAACTACAAAGCAAGACCCTGTCTCAAAAGAAAAAAAAAATGCATTGCAGGCTTTGGGACAATATGAAGAAAGGGGCACAAGTATGAAAATACATGAATAAGTAAAGAAGCAAGGAATAATGAATTTAATTAATGAGACATTTTGGAGGAAGTTGTAGAAGATGAAGTGAAAGTCTTATCTGTAGTTGGTTATGTTTTACCAGATATTCTAGGAAATTAATTCTACTTTACTTATCCAGAAACAGTATACTATACTTTTGTAAATAAACTACCTTTTCTGTATCCCGTAGATTTTTGACAAAGTCCAGTTTTCAACAATGCTAAAATCAAATGACTCCTTGTTTCCTGTGGATAATATGTTTTTCAAAAACTCAGATGAAGTTGAAAAGTAAGTCTGCATCTGTAGAATGGCAATATAGTATATTATTTTAGATTTTAAAATTTTTGAACAGTTTTAATTTTCTGTCAATAAATAATGAAGGGGCAGCAGTTACATATTTGGAAAATGTGGAATTCAAATATAAGAAAGTAAATGAAATTTAACATGTTAAATGTCATTTTAAAAATAGATTTTTGCCTCTTTGCCTTTCATTTGATGCACTTCTGTTTTGTTACTTCTGGCCAATGTAAAAGCTGGAAATAATAATGTAGCTCAGGACAAAAAGTGATGGCACCCTCTGAAAATAGAATGAGCAGTGTCCCAAAGGTCAAATATGATAGGCAAATTCAATGTAGGCAGGAAGTATGGATGGAAATAAAGAAGAAAGACCAAAGGCAGCAAGAATACAAAGTAGGTAGACTCTTAAATACTACCTTTTATGGATTTTCATATGTGAATTACTCTCAAATTTTCTATTGTGTTAGTCTATGCCAATGAAACTATTGATTCATTTATATTTAAGTTCAGATATTGACTGTTAAGTGAAAGCCGAAAGAGACATGAAAAAGGATGAAATAAATGCTTTCTTCAAAACATTTAAAGTCTACTTGAGATTAAATACACATATGGAAATATTAATAAATGACGTGACCATTTAATGCATCATGCAGACTGGAATATTTTGTTTTGTTTTTTTGAGACAGGGTCTCGCTTTGTAGTTCAGGCTGGCTCTGAGCTCACTATGGAGCCCAGGCAAGCTTCGAACTCAGCAATCCTCCTGTCTCTGCCTCCCGAGTGCTGCGATTACAGGCGTGAGCCACCACGCCCGGCTGGAATATTTTTGATAATAAAAGTATATACAAGGCCAGGAATGTAGTTTAGTGGCACCCCATCTCCCTGGCAAGCACAAGGTCCTGAATTCAATTTCTGGTACTAAAAAAACAGTATATGGAAGTAAGGAAGCAGGGGATAATTAGAACTGACCCAGGCACATTTTGGAGAATATGGTAGTTATTCTCACAATACAAAAAAAAAAAGATATGCAAAGCACATGATAAAGATATCTTCCTGCAGTGACCTTCAGATTCAGTGGAAGGTCATCTTGGGCAAGATGGTCAGATCAGACTTTATGGTATAAAGAAACTTCTGGAGGCTTGTCATTTGAAGGTAGAGTGTTATGAAAAAAATAAAAGAATGAAGATGGAACATCTTTTAGGTGGTAGTGTATAGAGTCAGTTTCTGCAGTAAATGATTTCTAAAAGAGAAATAGTGGGACATAAACCTAAAAAAATTAATGGAGTGTGGGTTGTTTTGGGTATTAAATACTAGGATAAGGATTTTTTATGTTACTATTTTCTTTTTAAAATCTCTGTTAAAAGCCATGTATTTAAATCAACAAACTTACTTGAACAATGTGTTATCAAATGCACTTTGTCAAATACTGCTGGTATAAATGAAAATTTAAAAAGCCGTAGGTATTTGCAATCTAAAGGAATTATCAGATCTCTACCTATTACTATTTATTTTAAATCTATCTATACCCACAGAACAGTAAGAACTATGAAAAATGTTATAGAATAAGTCTGTAAGAAGAGAAGGGAGAAAACCTTTAAGAAGTTAGGGAAATTTGTTGGAAAAGATAAGATTCCAATTGTGCTTTGAATGAATATATAGAGTCTACTGCTGAAAATCCTACCTGAAATGCAGTATTTAATAGGTAATTATTGAATGGGTTAATAAATTGATAAAATAGTGCAATTTTTGCAGGTGGATATGGGAATCAGGAAGGGTACAGTGTAAGCAGAGTAAAGGAAATAAATTTGAACAAAAACATGGCATAGAATGTATTCTGTATTAGATGATATATTAGTCATCTTTTTGTCACTGGCCAAAAACTTGAGGTAACAACTTATAGGGAGAAAAATTGATTTTGACTCGTTGTTTTAGAGGTTTCAGTCCATAGTAGGTTGGCCCACTGCTTTTCCATCTCTGGTGTGTATATCATCATGGAATGTGTCATCATGTGGCCGAAGAAGCCTTCACCTTATGGAAACAGGGAAGCAACAAGAGACAGGAAGGGTCTTGGGTCCCCACATCCCCTTCATAGACACCCCCCCCCCCAGTGACCAAGTGTACTCCCACTAGGCCTTTCCTCTTAAAGGTTTAGCTAGCTCTCAGTAGTCCCACAACCTTTAACAGAGTTTTTGGGGACATTTACCCAAACTATAGCAGGTTTACAACAAGCATTTCAATTTGACCTAGACTTTAAAAATTGTATAGGACAATTAAAACTGTAAGCTAGTCTAAGCCCACTAGGAAATTTATTATTATTTGGGAGCCACTGAAGGATTTTGAATAGAATTGTATGATGAAAATAATTCTGAATGAATGTGGTAGAAATGTATAAGATATATTAGAGAGGAAATCTAGAGGCAGTGAGGGCTGTTAAGACATAACTCAGCCAGATAAAAGTTGATTAGAACCTTGATTATAATAGTGACAAAAAGTAAAGGATGAATTCGAGATGTTATTACAAGGAAGATTCAATAAGACCTGATAGTTGTCTTTCTATAATGAGTAAAAAATACTACTATGGTTTGGATTTTGATATTGTAAAAATGGTAGCATCTCTAGAAAAAATAGGTAAATCATAGGGAAAGTTTAATTTTATGAGGAAGTGGAATAGTAGAGCTTAATTTGTTTCTTCTACATCTCCTCTTTCTTGGATTTTTGGAATACACTATTTTCAGAAAAGAATTAACATAATAGTTCTAAACTGCTATACCTGTGAAGGGCCGTTTTCAGATTTGGTCTTTGACTAAAGTCTGAAAATTAAAAGGTTCCCACCATTACAAATACATTATCTACTTGTACATACACTGCCTATACAAATAATATGATTTAAGCTGATGTTATATCTTAAATAACATATTCACATTTTTATATTTTATATATAGGTTTCTGGATAATGAAAAATCAGGGGATTGGTTTCTCCCCCCTGCTCCACTGATTTCAGAAATTCCAGATACTCAGGATTTAGAAGAAGAAATAGAAAATCATAAACTATTAGGTAAATTACTATTTATTGTGAAACCAAACTTACATTGGCTTTCATATGTAACTCGTAAACCCTTTTTGAAAGTTTTTGTTAAACTTTTCCACAGTAATTTTGAAAATTTGTCTTCAGGATGAACATGTAATAATTAATATTTTCTGTTTTTATAGCTCAAGCAAGAAAGCCAGAATTGCTAACATCGAATTTAAAGGTTACTAATGAAGACACAAATTATATTTTGCCAACACAAAAATTCAAATTTATATCTAATAAATATGAAGAAGATTGTCTAGGTTTAGAACAAGTAGCTAACACTTACTTATCACATGTTTCTGAAAAGCTGATGTATGGATCTTCTCAGAGATACAAAAATCACATGGGCACTGAGATAGTACCTGGGATAAATGTTCCTGATGATATAAAATTAGATAATGTTGTAGAAGATAAAGGAGAAAGCACTTCGGCATTCCGAAAAAGGTAATCAGTTAAATGAAATAAATACAGTTGAGTCAATAAATTTGCATATATGAAGATTCAAAAGTATTAAATATGACAGGCTCTGACTGAGAAAAACAAAACAAAGAGTAAAATCTATTGTATGCTGGGCATTCTCTTAGGTCTAGGATTCCAGCTGTAGTTTCTTGCTTTAAGAGGGATAAATAAAAAATAACTAAAACTAGTTGGCTAAATACTTTATGATAGTTATCTTGATGAAGTGATGATTAGAACAAAAATTCTGAAACTTTTCATCATTATCCCTTTACACTTAAAAATTGAGTAATCCTAAAGGGATTTCATTTAGTGGGTTTATATCTATCAATATTTAACCATATAGAAATTAAAACAAATCTAAAAGATTTATTTGCTAATTCGTCTTAAAATCATACTAAACTCGTTATCAGTTAACTCAGTGTTTTTATTTTAAAAACTTCATCAACAGGTGAGTGGATTAAAAATATGATATATATGTATAGACCCCAGTTTAGGATGGTTTTGACTAGTGATTTTTTTACTAGATGGTAGTATAAAAGCAGTGTGTATTCAGTAGCAGCCTTACTTAAGATTTCTAGTTTTGGTGTTTTCTTATGCTAGTATTATATATTACCTAGTATTATATATTATAATTTATCATGGTGAACAGTAACTTACTGTGGCTCCCTGTTAACCTTACAGTCACAAGAGTATACAATGATTTTCACTAGGTTAGATGTATTAAATGCTTTTTTGACTTAGAGTTTCAACTTACATTGAGGTTATCAGGGTATTACCCCAGTGTGAGTCAAACAGCATCTGTATATGCATTGAAATACTATTCAACCATAAAAGCATATATATTATATATAAATATTATGTCTCCTTGTTTTCCAGACTTTGTAAAAAAGTATAATTATTTTATTAGTATGTTTATTAAATATATTAGTATGGTACTTAAGTTCATTTCCTTTTTTGGGGAAAAATGGATCAGGCCATACAAACCTGACCAGGAAATTTGTCATGAAAACTATGTATTATCTGGTACCTTCCATGGGGCCAAATGCTATTGATGACAACTTTTAATTTATGACAAATTTGTTGATATAAGTATGTTTATATATTTTTATAACAAATTATTTTGGTTAAATGTAACCACTATTAAGGGAGTTACTTTTACTGTAACCATATTTATTGGAATTTTCCCTTTCCGTTTAGTACTTTACTAACTTTAATCAGTAATTGTCAGTTATCTATTGCTGTATACAAGTTATTTCAAAACTTAGTAGCTTAAAATAAGAAGAAACATTTTTATTTGGAAAATGCAGTTTATTTATCATAGTTTCTGCGAGTTGAGAACTTAGGAACAGCTTAAGTGAGAATTTCGGCCTATGCTTTCTCATGAGAGTGCATAAAATTTGGCAGCCTCTCCCAGGGTTACAATGAAAATATTATGCAGTCTAGTCATCTTTCCAGGGCCTATATGGTACATTTTTTTTCATTAGTGTATGTTTGCAATATATATTAATGATGTCCATTTAGGGGAATTGAATCATGCATATAACAAACATACCTTGATCTCTTTTCAAGGTGACTTACTCACCTTGACTGGAAAGTTAGTGCTGTTGACAGGAGGCCTCAGTATCTTCCCACAGCCCTCTTCATAGGCTTTCAGAGGACGCCATCTCAAACTTTGCAGAAGGGATGATGTATCTTATGACTTAGCCCTGGAAATCATACTTCTGTACTCCTGCAATACTTGAGTTACAGAGTCTAATCCTGATTGAATAATTCAGTTTGTAGGAGAGTACAAAGGAGTATGAAGGATCCTCTGGAATATTGTGGAGACTGGCTACCACCAAAGGTTTTATCCGAGTTTGAGTGAGAAGATATAAATCAGTAATAACACCAAGTAATGTAGGAGCATGGTTAGGTTTTGTTTTGATTTGTTTTTTTTTTTTCATTTTGATAGGGTCTTGCTTTGCTCACTATGTAGCCCAGGCAAGCCTTGAACTCAGCAATCCTCCTGCCTCTGCCTCCTGAGTGTTGTGATTACAGGCGTGAACCACCACGCCCAGCATTGTATGTGGTTACTGCGGATCTAACCAGGGGCCTTGCACTTGCTAGGCAGGTGCTGGAACCACTGAGCTAAATCTCTGGCCAAGTTTTTTTGTTTTAATATGCTGTAATCTGTGTATATTTTAAAGGGGGTAATTTTATGCTAGTTTTTCATATTGTGAATAACTACTAAAAGTGGAAAACATGTTGTGGTGGATTTTTTTGTTTTGTTTTATTTTCAGATTATTTAAAATATGTGACAATATACATGGAAGTGCTTATTCTAATGACAGTGCAAACATGGATTCTCACCTTGGCTCAGTGAAAAATATCCAAACAAAACTGAACAAAGAGGAACCATGGAAATACAGCAGTAAGAAGCAGAAACCTCAGTATTGTTCAAACATGTTTAAAGCTAACAATGCTTTACCTGGTTCTGCTGTTGGGGGAGATATATTCAAAGTACCATCTTTTTCAGCTGCATCCCAGCCTCATGATATTCAAGGTAATTTCTTGCTCTTTCATTTGGTTTTATAAAAATATAAAGTAATCACATTGATAAAGAAGAAAACAAGTCAATTTGAGTAGGTTATTTCTATGTATAGTTTCTGTATCTTATTATGTTACATTACTTTAAAGCTGTTCTTTTAATAATTTTAACTGTATCAATAAAAATAATTCAACTTTATTGAAGCAATTTTTGTTTAAAAGGTTTTTGAAATGTCCTTATAAGTATGCAGGGTTTATTTTTTTAGGGGTAACCAAGAACAACTTAGGTTCCCTGAAGGCTGTCACGGAAATTCGTATCCTTTAAATTATTTTACAATATTTTTTATTAAATTGATCATAATTTAATAATGTTAGCATAAAAAACATTTAAAAAGAAATTAACATTTTTAACATGTTTACAATTCATGTAGTTTATGCTCATCTTGGGGAGTGGTTATATGTCCATATTACAGCTTGTTTCTCTATTATTTATTTATTTATTTATTTAGACAGGGTCTCACTTTGTAGTTCAGGCTGGCTCTGAGCTCACTATGTAGCCTAGGCAAGCTTCAAACTCAGCAATCCTCCTGCCTCTGCCTCTCAAGTGCTAGGAATACAGGCGTGAGCCACTATGCCCGGCTATTTTTTTATTTTTTGAGACAGGGTCTTGCTTTGTAGTTCAGGCTGGCCCTGAGCTCACTATGTAGCCCAGGCAAGCCTCGAACTCAGCAATCCTCCTGCCTCTGTCTCCCGAGTGCTGGGATTATAGGCTTGAGCCACCAAGCCGGGCATTTGTGGTATGTGGTACTGATTGCTGGTGGGCATGAGCCACCATGCCCAGTATTATTGTATGTGGTTACTGGGGACCGAACTAGGGACCTTGTGCTTGCTAGGCAGGCGCTGGAACCATCGAGCTAAATCTCCAGCCCTTAATTTGCATTTCTTTAATGGCTAGAGGTGTTGAGCATTTTTTTATATGTGTCAACTATTTGTATTTCTTCCTTTGTAAAGTGTCTGTTCATTTCTCTCACACATTTCTTGTCTAGGTCTTTAATTTTAGGTAGTTTAATTTTTTGAATTATTTATATGAGTAAATATTAGCCCTTGTTTTACAATGTTTTATGTTTATATTTATGAAATCACATTTTAAAAAATATAGAGGTATAATTTGTATATATAATATGTATATGTATTTGTATGTATAATAGTATGTATAATTTTGGTTGATAGAGAAAAAAAGGATCTTTTGGGTCATATAAGAGATTTGTGTGTATGATACTTCTCAAGTGTGGTCTACAGACTGGTGGCAGTTTGTGAACTGTTTGTTACCATTATGTGACAAGATAATAGAGATAGTTGATTTATTAGGAGAGAACACTGACCACATTTATTTACAGATGTATACAGGTAATTTTTTTTTTTTGGTACTGGGGATTGAATTTGGGGCGCTTGTGCTTCCAAGGTAGCGCAGTATCACTTGAGCTAAATCCCCAGCCCTTATAGGTTATTTCTTATGTTATGTGAAAGAAGAGCTATACTGAACAAACACATATCATGTCTTATATTTTGGGTACAGTCAGCCATAGAGAGTTAAAATGAGTAGGGGAAATGAAAAGAAATGGATATTTTATGAATTAGAGACTTTTTTTTTACAAGTCTAACATTTGAAAGAACCTTAGTTTGCATGTCTGGGCACTTACTAGTATAAATGTTTTAAATGTATTCTGTATATTCTGGCAGTAACATCTTTGCATATTTAATATCATATACATGCCTATATAGTACACTTTATTTTATTATCATTCACTAGCTGTTTGAGTGACCATTTTCTCCTGACTTCTGAACTCTTTGAAGGTAAGGGCTGTGTTTTATCTCTTTCTATTCCCAGTACATCAAAAGCTGAAGTCAAGTCCATAAATTTAGGAAGTTGTCCTGGCAAAGGAATAGCAATGAGCAAGGGTGAGATTAAAAATGTAGAATATGTTTGGAAAGAGAAAACTTTGAAATTTGGCTGAAATCAAAAATATGATAAAGAGAATAGTGGGGGATGATCTTGAATAGGTACCTTAGGATCAGATCACTTAAGGCTGTGAATAGAAGGGTCACATTTAAAAACTTATTCCTGGCTTTATTGAACTATAATAGATAAAAATTGTAGATTTTAAAGTTTGCAGTAAGATGTTTTATTATTGTATACATTGTGAAAATGATTGCTGAAGTTAATTAATTATATCTGTTACCATTATGTGTGGTGAGAAGGAAGAGAAATGCTTATGCACTGTTGGTAGGAATATGAATTAATTAATAAAATAATATAATATAATAATAAATTCCTATTATTTACAGGAAAATAGATGGAACTGGAGGACAGTGTATTAAGCAAAATAACCCAGACCCAGAAAGACAAGTATTATAAGTTTTCTCTTATATACAGAAAAAAAGAAAACATAACCAGAAAGTAGAAGTAGTAGTAGAAGGGAATGAAGAATGATGCTGGGAAAAAAGAGAGTAGAAGAGTGGAAGGGTAGCTGGAAATAATGCATAATGTATGGAAATACCATAGTGAACCTCATAATTCACAAGATTAATGTGCTAATAATTATATTATAAAGATCTGCTACCTTAGCTTTTTTAATTGAATATTTTGAGACAAGGTCTTACTATGTTGGCCAGGCTGGTCTTGAACCTCTGGTATAAAGTGATCTCCTGCCTCAGGACTGTAGCTTTATGGCACCATCTCTGGTTTTTTTTTTTGTTTTTGTTTTTGTTTTAATTAGGAGCATATGTTTTTAGTACATACTAATTACATTCCTCATGAGAAGTTGGTAGATGTTCCTAACACCTCTTAATGATTTTCTTATCCCCCTTCTTGTCCTTCTCTCACCCTCTCTCTTTTGGTTCCCTTGCTTTTGCAAAACATCTACTTACTTTCTACTTTTAATTCTGTTCTTTATCTATAATTTGCATTTCTCTTATAAGAGAAACTATGCAATATTTAAGTTTGTGTTTCTGATTTATTTCATTTAATGTTTGGTCTCAAGGTGCATCCGTTTTCCTACAAGTTTATCTTTCTTTATGGCAGAGTGGTATACTGTATGCAAATACCACATGTTCTTTTTCCATTTATCTGTTGGTAGATTAATAGTCCACTTCGAAGAGTTAGCTATTATTAAATGTGTGGCTATAGGGCCGGAGATTTAGCTCAGTGGTTCTGGCGCCTGCCTCGCAAGCGCAATGTCCTGAGTTCGATCCGGGTAACCACATACAATGCTGGGCATGGTGACTCACACCCACCAACAATCAACAAGCAATCAGCACCACATACCACAGTGCCGGGCGTGGTGGCTCGTGCCTGTCATCCCAGCACTAGGGAGGCAGAGACAGGAGGATTGCTGAGTTCCAGGCTTGC
>PVIC010037736.1:0-17908 GCA_004025085.1 Thryonomys swinderianus | reverse complement strand
AGAAGTTTAGTTCTTCTAAGGGCCAAAAGGTAAATAAATAGACTAAAATGTTTACATTTATTTGTGAGAGTTTCAGGATTAAATATAGACCCATTTTTTTGGATATGGCTCAGAGATAAGTGAAAATCAGCTTCATTCTGGAAAACTTTCCATTCTGGAATCTTAGTCCTGAAATCCAGCAGCCACAGAAGAGAGAATTGTTTTGGACCAAACACTGTTGAAAATTGTATTATTTCTCAGAGGTAAGGCAGTGGAGAAAGGTCAGAAGAGTGACTCTGGAGTTTTGTACAAGAACAAAATCCTAATCATCTCAGGTGCAGAAATACAATCAAGATCAAGGGTTTTTCCAAAGTGAATCTCCTGTCTTTAGCAAAACATGCCTCTAGAAACAAAAGCTATGGTTGCCTCTAACTGTGTTGCCAAGCAGAAAATTAAACCAATAATCAAAGAACCAGAATGGCTGTTTTTGTCTCTGAAAAAGAGTAAGGAACACTCAAGTCTTTTAATGATATTGTTTAGAGCTTACTTTTCTAATAAATGACTCTGAACCAAAGGGTTCTAAAAATCCCATTCTGCAAAAGGGATCTATCATCCCCAGGACAGATAGAAACAAGTAACAGTCCATAAGAAATCTTAGCCCTGGGACAAGGAGGCATTCAGGACATTTTCAATTCTCTATCTAGTTACCTCAGTAACTTCTCTCCAGAACAGTAGTAACTAAGCTGTATTTAAACTCACCATGAAAATATGTAACCCTGTTTACCTAGGATGTGCTTCCGCTGGTACAAGGAAAACTACTGTAGCAATACCTCTAAGACATGCAGGCCATTCCTTTGCTATAATATATAATTTATGACTCAAATACCCTACAGGCTGTTGGTAAGTCCCCAATCTTGCGTAAGCACTCCCAAAGGTATGTCCCACCTTTTATCAACATACAACTGAAACAGTGTCTTATCAGTAGGTTCAATGCTGGGGCATTTAGAAGTGATTGTTTCAGCTTCTAGAATCAGTTTTTCAGGTTAATATAAGGGCATTGGCCTTTTGGGTTTCTTTCATAAGCTTACAGAGAGGGTCATACAGTCTCACTATAACCTGTTATCCAAAAGTGATAGAAGTCTTCAATTCCTAGGAATCCCCTTAGATGCCTTAGAATCTTGGGCTATGGAAGGAAAAGAATTGTCTTAATTCCTTTTTCTTCCAAGTCTTCAGGTTCTTTTAGATATGCTAAAGTTCAGGTATTTTAGTTAAAGTCTTTAAGAATAGCCTGTCCTTCCACTGACTCAGGAGCTAGGGATGTATATTTCATTAAGGCCTCTCATAAATAATTTAAGAGGCAGAGGAGCTTCACCTTTCTCCTACTAAATAGATGAGCATTTAAAATAACTGAAGGGCTTAACTGTCATCTTTCTTAGACTTTCAAGAGTATGTATCTAAAAATATATAACCAACTTCCCATCTGGTTGGCAGCCCAGTGGAGATCTTGCATAGGGGCTCCTTGGTCTCCAGTGGCTTTTCCCTTGGCTGTTTTTCTTCTGATCTTCTAAAATTAAAATAATATTCTTCATCAAATTTAGTAGCAGATTGTAATACTGCTTTTCTCTCATTAGAAGTCAATGCTTTATTTAGGAGTAACATTATATGTCTTTTGACGGTAATATTATGTCTTTGAATTGCCTAAACAAATTTGCTAAGGGTGAATATAGTCCTTCAATTATGGCTGGCCTAGAAGCTTCATCCTCAGCATCCAAAGATGAAGTAAGAAACGTCTCAGATCCAGTAATAGTGTATGAGGCTTTGATTAAAGTTACCTTGGAGAATTTATTTTTAAATTTCAAAAGGCAAAAAGAATAGCCTCTGGCTTAGTAGTGAATGCCTTAAAGCCCAGACTTTTGGTTCTTCTGAAGCTCACAATAGCATTTTGAATACAAGTAAGGATGATTTCTTAATGCAAAAAAAGTCTGAACATAAAATAATTTTGAACATTTTTCCTCTTTCTTATGGTATAATTCTAGCTATACAATAGTATCATAATACTGTGCATTTTATTTTGGCTTTAGGCAGCAAGTAGGCTATGGACAGGTGCACAAAAATATTTGGACATTCTCCAGTTCTTAAGAATACCTCCCAAAAGAGTAAAAAGTGTCACATTTGAAACAAGAGGAGAAATTGGCATCTGTTTTAGTCCTTTTTGCTTTCTACATCTTCAAGTGTCCCTGAGGTGACTCAGCTCCACAACTGATGGCTGCCGTCTGGGGAGAAACCAGAAGATAGATTGGAATGGAGTAGCCACTACCTTTTACCAGTATACAACCCGTCTTCCCTGGGAAGTTGTGCTTTCTTGTTAGCAACTATTTCTAAAAGTGTATGATGATTTATAAATCTAAAGAAGGAAGCATTGTTAACCAAGCCAAGAACCAAAAGATCTAAACAACTAATTTCTAAATCTTTGAGAGAGGAAAATAAAGCAACAAGCAAGTTAAAGCATTTATCAGCCTATAAAAGAGATCATCTCTTGAGACAAAGAGTCAAATATTTAGATTCTGCTCTGGGCCCTAGAGCAGAGAAGCCTCTAAGATAACCGTGTTATCTACCTAATCACCTAGGCAATGTTTCTTAGGGCTAAGACAAAGCTAACTTTATTTAAGTCTAATCTGAAATTTTTGTCTCTGGCTCAGAGGCTAAACTCACACCCATCTCCTAGCAACCACAATTTACATGTTAGGAAAGGCACATCTATCAGTTTTCAGCTTGCATATGAACATTGAGAAAGGCTGGATAAAATCCCTTTTTACTCTGAATAATGCACAGGAATAAGTTACTAGCTGATTACTAGTCTTTACCATGAAGGGCAAATCGTTGTAAGATGCCCTGTCTGACTTATTGGAGGGAGGGGCAGCCTGACTATAAGGTAGCTTGGAAGTTAACACTCAGTGAGCTGGAAAAAGCTTAACGGGAGTTTCTAACTTATTAGCAAAGAGAGAATAGTCTATATAAAAGACTAAGCTGTCTAAAAAAAAAATACAAAACAAAAAAATCATTACATAGAATGGATATTGGGAAAAGGGAAAAAAGTGTTCAAATGGGAAAAGGAACAAGGGAAGAGGGAGGGAGGGAGAAAGGAAAGGATAAAAAGAAAGGTGAAAATAGAAAAAATGGGAATAAGAATTTTGTGCACAAGAAGAGGGGGTTGAGGGGGTATTAGGATAAAAATAAAATTTGTTTAAATTTTTTTTAATTTAAAATTGTAAAGAAATTTTTAGAAAGACAAATGCAAACAACAAAGAATTTTGCAGGTTTACAAAGTCCACAACTTTTTAGCAAAAGTACTTTCCTACCCTACTCACATAAATGATGAAAACCAGACCCAGGTGTGGGGGGAGGAGGGAGAAAGGGAAAAGGACAAGCTTGAAGCTCCCCCTAAACACATTGTGTTCCTCATCTAAGATGACTTCCCTGTCTTTAGTGTTAACAAATGCTTTAGTGTTAACAAATTTTTATGGATTTAACTCAAAGGTACTTAGTTGGAAAAAGTTGAGGCATTTTTAGAGACCTTTTCTTTCTCAAATTTTACATGCCTTTTTAAAGAAAGGGAAAAAATGTCAGGTATAGATTGGAAAGGAGATGAGCAAAAGAAAGTCTTTTCTTCTCATGTTCGCAGTGAGTTAGTCAAACAACTTGCTGAGTCAACACTCTGCCTGGAAAGGTGAAGATGGGGGATCCCAAAAGCTAGTATTACATTCCCACCAGTGGAAGGTGAAACTGTAAAAGAAACTGATACAGGACAGGGTCTGCATTTTCTCTAGAGACAGAGCAGGATTGAGCCAGAATGTTTCAGTGAAACTATCCTCCAAGTCTTAGCAATGTCCACCAACCTATTATCCTTTAACTGGTGGATGTGATCTCATGATTCATTCATTAATACACATATGTATTTCTGAAATCTAAACTAGATTTAATAAAAAAAAATTTAGGGCTGGCGATTTAGCTTGAGTGGTACTGCACCAACCTTTGACGCACAAGGGCCAGAGTTCAATCCCTGATGCCACAAAAAAAAAAAAAAAAAAACACCATTTTACAGAATTTTATGTCAAACCCCACTAGGGGGCTTTATAATGCTATTTTCCTAGTAATGTTGTCAGACGAGAAGTCACAGCAATCAAAGGAGTGAAATGGTTCAAGCAAGGAACACCAGCAATTTTAACAACTAGTCCAAATGTAGTACACTTACCATTATTTTAACAAAAGACAGTGTATCATAAAGGAAAAAAGAAATTGGCAAAAATTAAAGATATACAGCATAAAATTTAATATAATTTTGGTTACCTAAGTGAATAGTATAATACCAAATTTCTGAATTTATGAGGCAAAAGGAAATGCTTACCATTAATTATTGTCCAATAATCTTGGTGGGACCTCCAAATGATATAGTGCATGCACTATGTGGCCCTCCAGATAATACAAGGGAACCCAATCTCCCAATCTGCCAAGTATCTGACATGCAAAATTCATGTTCTCTAAAATCAAGGAATGCATTATAGGGACAACAGAGGCTAAGAGTAGGAGAAATTTATTGAGAGAAAGATAGCTTCTATCTAAGAGAGACAGAAGGGGGCCCAGAAGGTGGGTTACCCTCCAACCCCACCTTTGAAGAGTATTTTACTGAGCAAAGCCATGAAATGAGGCAAGTTCAAGATGGACAAAATTATAGTCAGTTAATAAGATTAACAGTATAGTCAGGTAATATCGGTCCAATGGGAAATCACAAAGTGGGCATGAAGTGGGATAAAATGATGGTTAACCAATATGATTACAAGAAGTATAGTTGCTTAGGTACTATTGATTAAATGAGAATCAAATGGGGAAGTAAGTCATGTAAAAAGCATGCATGGACTGAACAAGGATTTCCGGGAAAGGATGGGCTAGGGATCTTCCTAGAAGGGCTAGATTAAGATCTTGGTCCCTCACCCAAGTGACTCTTACCTACTTAGAATACCAGTCACTGCTGTTCATCTCGTAAAAGTCTGTGGGTGTAGTCCGTCTTTTTTTTTCAAATGGTGGACTTCAGTGAATGAGCCTCAGGTCACAGTTTTCTTCTGTACTTTCTCTCAAGAGCCTGTCCCTGTGCAACTACCTATAATGTGTCTAACTGACTGGTTTTCTACAGTAGTGGGATATATATTTATCAAAGTTGAAAAAGAAATATATTCTGAAGAATGAGAGCAGTCTGGTGAACAGATTCTTAATTGCCATGAGAATAAGGCAAGGAGATCTTATGTATCTGGAGTTCCTGGTTTAGCTTCTCCTTCATGCCAATAAGGCATTGAAACAGTGATCCTAAAGTCCACTTGGCCTGGTACTAGTTTAAAACTATCCTATTAAAGACTCATTTGATTTTCTGCCAGATGTAAATGAACACTGAAAATCACTTTTCTGATTGGTTCCACTCACAGTGCTCTGGAACTACAGTTACTTTGGATTCTGTGTTCTGTGTGTGTACTCTAGTCTGCATAACTTTGACAGATTTCACTCAGTTGTTTGACTGGCTTTGCAGCTGTCCTAATCTCCTTCCCTATTGTGATAAATTTTTATATGAAATCTAATATCCTTTTAAAGAATAATATTGACATATCATTTAATGAATATCTATAAAAGTGTTTAAATATATGTAATTAAATTAATAATTTAAATATTTACCAGTAGATGATTTTAGCTATGTCCCTAAACTTTTTAGTGAGAGAAATGAGAATGCTTACTTGGGAAATAGTTTTCTCATATTTGACATTGCCTTATGCCAGTGCATATATGGTAGATGCACAGACATTAGTTGAATCTTAGCTGAGTTTCAAAGGAGAAAGAACAAGGAACACATTCACAGAAAAACTCTTTTCTTTTCTCAGTGATAAGCAAGAAAATGTATTTGGTTAACAGTCTTTATCTTGATTCCAGATCCTAATTGCTTTCCTCTATGTATGGCCATGGTGATTTGTGATATGAGAAAATGATTTTTTTAAAGTGCTATATCAAAAATAGCCCCTTCAGGAAATTACATACATTTATTCAAAGAATGTGAGTCCTGGGCCAAAGGTGGTTAGGAAAGCTCTTGCCTTAGGAATCACCACAGGACAAAAGAGAGCCAGCCTCCACATTTTGCAGAACAGTCTGTCTCTGTCTCTGTCTCTGTCTCTGTCTCTGTCTCTGTCTCTGTCTCTGTCTCTCTGTATCTGTCTCTCTGTGTCTCTGTGTCTGTCTCTGTGTCTCTGTGTCTCTGTCTCTGTGTCTCTGTGTCTCTGTCTGTGTGTGTGTGTGTGTGTGTCTCCTCAAGGTTATTGTACACTTATTATTTACTAGATTGGCCTCTGGATGACTTCTGGCTCTTTCCAGAAATCATTAAATTCAGTCCCTTCTACTGGCTCCCACCCCCCACCCGGCCCCAAAGGATCAAGACTTGGCACAGAAGAAGAGTTAGGCAAAATTCTCCACAGGCTCTGAAGACCATTCTGCAAGGGAAGTTCCAAATGTTTAGCAAGAAAACAACACAATTAGGGTATGTGACCTCCCAATGAGAACGTGGTGAAAAATAAAAAAAAGCATTCTTAAGTTCTGGGCAACTTTAAAGCATAGTTTTATGTTCTCATGAAATGTATGAAATTTACAAACTTTGCATATTATACCAGGTAGCATTTTAGTAAATACTTTCATGAGTTTTAATTAAAATAGAAAACATTAATCCTTTTCTTCCCTCTCCCTCTCCCTCACTTTTGTTCTATCTTTTGCACCAAGCCTAGATAACAGAAGTACAGTACAAGTACAAACGTGCTATGGATAGTGGTAAGAATCAGTGAAGTAAAATGAGCATCTCAAGGTATATTTTAGCAAAACAATAATATCATCATCCTAAGTAACATGTTACATGTCAGAACAGAGACAAACACAGATACCTAGGAGTGATGGATAATCATTATCTGTTACTTATTTGCTGAGGCCTGGAAACTATAGCTACATGGGCTTGCCTTGTTTGCAGGCCTGGTCAACATGTCTTTCCTCTTATGTTTTGGTTCCACCACATTCCATTCTCTCTATATATCATATTCTGATTTTAATTTTTGCTTAAAAGTTATTTTGTTGTGAATCTATGCTTAGAAAGTGTCCCAGGACATGCATTATTCACTGATTGGAAATCAAGATGTTTTAGAGACATATTTTAACTCTTTCAATCCACAAGAGTGTTGTCTTTGGTAAATTCACAGAGCCAGTAATTTTCCAAGTAGAAGTAGTTCCCTCTCTTAAACATTGTCAAGTAGCCAACTCGTGAGTTGATAGGAAGAAGCCAATAAATGTAGGCATAGTGTAACCAAAGCGAGTTAAAAAATATGCTACTTTGAGGATTTAAAAAGAGAAAATGAATCCAGGGAAATCTGCTGATTTTTGGATAGAATTTGTAAATTATGGAATGAAGGAAAACAAATTAGACTTTACATATTTGGATTTCAGAATAGTATCTGATTTCAAAAATAATTTTATGGTTAGATTAGCTCAAGCTGAGTTGAATATTTGGAGGCTATAATGCTTAATTCTAATACAATACATGTTAGATTCACATTTCCTATTACCTCTGGAGAATCTTTCCAAATGCAGATACATATTCAGGATAAATTCTTTCACTGTGTAAAAGCTCAGAAAACTTGCTCCAGGAATTTGTCTCAGGGGAAAAAACAGCAGAAACAAAACAATTTACATTTGCCCACACTCATGCTTTTCTCTGTATATTGTGAAACATTTTTTAGATAGCCTGAAATCAATTTCTCATTCCTGTCTCTGGCATCTCACTACAACAGTACCAGACATTGATAAAGTGTGTACAATTTTCAAAAGCTTTCTTTGTATATTGTTGGGTCAGCTCTGCAGAAGCATTTTGTGGGTTTTTATGGGTTTCCCCACCTGGGTGTAAACTCCAAGAAAGACAGACTTTATTTGGTCCACTTTGCATCATCAGAACCCAGGCAAGTGGAAAATAGCAGCAACCATTCATTGAATTCTATAGATAAGGAAACTCAGGGATTTAAAAAAGGAGCAATAATGATACATTTGTTACACTCCCCTGAAGTCTTCAGTAGCTGCCTTATTTATTTTGCTATTGCAGTCATCTATGCTGCAAGAACATGACATAATTACCTGTCACACACACATACACATAGCTGTTCTTGTTTCTTGATTTTATATGTAAGCCTCTTTTTAAGCAATTGTATCTATGAGATCATAAGTTTGGTATACTAGTTGTTATAATATTTAATACACATAAACATAAACGAAGTTTTAAATATAATTTAAGAAGTAGATTAACATCTTTGGTCACATACCACCTAGAATCATCTTATGTCATATAAGTTGCTATGCTTATTAAATTTGGGCAATGCTGCTGTATTGGAGCCCTGAGATACCCCATGGGGAAGGCTCTATGAACCAGGCAGATTAGGCTACTATCTCCAATTCTCCAATCAGTAAACTGAAATGAGTAAACACAAAGTCACACTACTGATAAGTGGATAGTTTTAGCCCTGACCTCTCAGCCTCCATGCTCCTACTTCAGGGTCTTCCACTACCGTCTCCTCCCCCCGGACCTCCCCAGAGAAGTCTACAGATAAGTGTGCACCTGCTGGCTGTGAGGGCGGCTGTCTGTGCAGAAATTTCAGTTGAAATTTCTGTTTGGGACCAACCTTCCAAGGATGATATAAGGACAGAGAGGTCAACTTAGTTAGACCGTAATTTGTAAATATACTCAAAGGAGGAAATATTTGCTAGAGAAAATGTTAGTGAAGACGATGTTTCTCTCTCTCTCTTTCTCCCTCTCTTTCACACACATGCATGCAAGCATGTACACACACACACACAGAGTCTGTCATATCCTTTGTGAATTATTTTGAAGCAAGTCCAAGCTGTTACAAAATTTCAACCATAAATAGTTCAGTATGTATCTCTAAAGGGTAAGATTTCTTTTAAAATTTTTATCTGAAACATTTAAAATTCCTTAGTATCATGGAATATCCAACTAGTGTTCAGTTCCCTAGATTGTTTCCTGAAATTACCTCTGTAGTCTTTTTGATGAACTGAGAATGCAAAAACGTTTCTCTGCTTCCATTTTGTTGATATGTCTGGCAAACCCACAGCTTCCTCCCTCTTCTCTTCTGTCTTTGTAGTTGTGGGAAGCACCATGTTATTTTCCTGCAGAGTTTCCCACTGTCTGGATTCTGCTAATTTCATTTCCATGCTGTGAACTTTTTTCTGCCTCCTTTTTTCTTAGTAGCTTAAAATAAAACAATCATTTTCTTAGCATCTCTTTTGGTTTTGGAGGCTGTGCTGTACCGTCTTGCTCAGAGAGTCTCATGTGCTACCACCTGATGGTGGCTGGAGGTTTCACCAGGCTTCTTCATGCCTGGACTTAGAGGAGCTGCTGAGCAGGGCTTCTACTTGTGGCTTCCCTGGGTGGTGTAAACTTTCTCCTAGCATGATGATCTGGTCCCCAGTAGAAAGAGTGCTGAGATGATCAGGTCAAAGTGGATGAAATCTTTATAGAAGTCACATAAAATCACTTCTGAGTTCAGTGGCTTCATTGATCATGTTAATCACAAAGAATCACCCCACAGAAGGACAGACTCCCAGGCATCAGTGAAAGAGTTTACAGCATCACATTGCAAAAAGGATGAGCTGTCCTATGGCAGTCATATTCCAAATACGATTCACTATGGAGCTTAGGAAGAAGAGCATGCTTGAGTTCTGTCTGAATATATTGCATTTCAAATACCTATAGGACACCAAAATCACGAGATAAATGGTAAATGAGAAAGCTGTGTCTGGTAATCCACAGCTCCTTTCTCTTTTCTTTTGTCTTTACAGCTGTGGAAACTTTGGAGTTCAGGAGATTTGAGTTTGCAGGGTACCTGTGGTCATGGAATTCATGGAAATAAGTGTTACAGTTAGAGGGAATTGAGAAAAAGAGAGAAGAAAGAAGAGAAATCAAGAGGAAGCAAAGATAAAGCAGCGATGGCAAAGCTTTTAGAGACAGAGTACCCAAAGTGCTTAGATGTTATCACATAGTGTTGCTGCTCTTTTCTGAGCACACACTTGGCCCCTGTGGGCACTGTTGTCAGATGCCAGGGTGATGCTGGGGTGACTTGGCTGATGTGCCAACAGAGAAAGCTCTGTGTGCCTGCTGCAGCACCCATGCCATAGGAGTGCCATCATGAGAACTAAGGAGGGAAATGGAGGGAAAAGAAAGGAGAAAGGAAACAGGAGAGAGGAAATAAGAGGTGTTAACTTTCTAGCATTTCCAAAACAAAGTGCCTCAGAACAGGGCAAAGCAGTGGAAATATTCTGTCTCAGGACTCTACAGGGTAGAAGTCTGAAATTAAGGTAGTGATGGGGCCAATTTATCTCCTATAAACTAAAGGTAGGGTCTCTTGAGGTATGATTTAATTCAGGTTCCAGTTTTTGTTGCAAATACTTTACATATGATGTTGTATGCTTTCTTTGGAAGAAGAAATCAGCCAGCAACAAATGCTAGTGGGGCTGTAGAGAGAAAGGAACCCTTCTTTACTGTTGGTGGGAATCTAGACTGGTGCAGCCACTGTGGCAATCAGTGTGGAGATTCCTCAGAAAACTAGGATTAGAGGTCCCATTTGACCCTGGTATTTCCCTCCTAGGTATATACACAAAAGAATTAAAAGAATTATATCATAGTGACATTGTGCACTATTGTTTATAGCAGCACAGTTCAAATACCTAAGTCTTGGAAACAGTCCAAATGTCCATCAACTGGAGACAGCATAAGGAAGACTTTTTTCTTATAAAATGGAGTATTACTTAGCCACAAAGAATGTTAAATTAGATATTTATAGCTAAATGGATACACTTGAGGCCATTATCATAAGTGAAATAAAGAGGACACAGATGTATAAATACTGTACTATTTCTCTAATATGAGAAGTTGAAGGTGTAAATGAGGTCCAGAATATATGATGGGTATTGTGAAAAAAGAAGAAAATGTTCAAAAGGAAAGCAGAAATGGAGGGACATAGGAAAGCAAAGAAGGGAAAGAAAAAATTTGATGGTAAAAACAAACAAACAAAAAGGAAACAAAGCTTATGTGTACAGGAGGACAAGGGAATGGGAAAAATAAGAATCAAGATACATCATGTATAGGTACAAATTCTCAATGATGAATTTTATTATAATGTATTCCTGCAATGGGCCAATAAACTCAATAAAGGAGAAAATTTTTTAAAAAATTAAAATTAAAAGTAAAACTACCTCTTCCTCTTCTACCATCAAGACAATTATTCACAATTCCAAATCTTTAGTCAAGGTTTTCAATATAGAATATCCAACTTTTTCTTAGGAATTACTCCTAGAAATCCTTCCTTAATAGGTATAAACAGAGTCTGTTCTGCTTCCCTTCACCCCTCACCTTATTCCCTTGCTCTGTAAATTATACATCGCCAACTAATCATCAAATCAGAACCTACGTTTTTATAGATTCTTTTATCTTTCATCAGGACTGATCAGTCATTTTTCATTTTGATGCTTCTTATTCAGGCTTTTGTCCCATTGACTTTTTGCTTTGCTTTTGTTATTGTTTGCTATAGGGTCTCATTGTATTACTTGGGCTGCTCTTGAACTTCTGGGTTTAAGCAGTCCTCCTGCCTCAGCCTCTGTCCCTTGCAATTCCAGTATCTCATTATTTCCTATGCCATTATTGCATCAAAATTATACTTTTTTTGCCCATCCTTCACATTGCTGCTAGAATTATTTTTCCAAAACAGAAAACTAGATTACATCATTTCCCCTAGAAAGTCCAAATTCTTGATGAGACTTTGCTCAGCTCATGACTAGGTTTCGTGCTGGTTTTTCTGACTTCACTAATCTCTTCCACTTAATTATATCCCAGCTCTGAGCCTTCATTCACATCTCTAGCCTGCACTATGCACACGTCAAGGACCACACCTCAAAGACCATGTTAAATTAGTAATGTACCTCGCTCATGAGATAGCGACTATATTCATTTCTGGCCTCGGTATTTGCTCTTTCACTCCTTTTTGTAAACCATTTTGTGCTGCTGTCTTTGCACATGCTTAACTATCTATTTTTGGTCCCTTCTTCCCTGTTTTTGTTGTTTTTTTTTTTAATACTTAACAGCACATACCTCTGTGTATGTGTGTGTGTGTGTGTGGTCCTGGAAATTGAAACCAGAGCCTTATTCATGCTAGGCAAGCACATATACTACCACCAAGCTATTCCTTTTACTTTGAGATAAGTTCTCACTAAACTGTCCAGACTAGTCTCAAACTTAAGAGTATCCTGCCTCAGCCTCCCAGGTAGCTATGATTAAAAATATGTCCCATTATGCCTGGTATTTACTTATTTTTTAGCCATAGGTTAATTTTTTCTTCAGAAAGCCTTTATTAAAACTATATAAAATAAAAAAACCTATTCATGGTGCTTCTGACAGTCCATTCATTGCCTCTGTCATCTTCTATTTTTCATATTGTTTTACTTCCATAGGCTGGAAACAACCAGATGCCTTGGAGTTTACTTTTTGAAGGTCTAGTAACAGGCATAATATCTGGCCCATTGTGAGTTTCAATAGAGGTAAAAATTAATGCAGTGCAGTCGTTTCTACTTGTATCCACTCAAAGTGAGTTTGGGCCTTCATCTTATTCACTCATACTCTATAGTTATTTCCATGCTGATTTTCCTGAGTCAGTCTCTTCCTGTTAATTTACCTTCCAGTTCTGGGACTACCTTTTATCTTATTAGAGGTTTGTCACTCCCCATCGTCCTACAGTAGAAACCTGGGACTGTGGCATTGTGCATTTCACTGATGTTGAAAGTAGAAAATGGATTAAGAAATATCAGCCTGAAAAATGAAATCCAGATTCCTCAACATGCCTGCCTGAGTGTCAGAGGATTTGAATTCCCATCTAATCTCCAGACTGCTTTGGAACCAATCATCCCAGACTCTCCTAAACTGAAATGTCTTGGGCTCCTCTGTCTCCCTCCCTCCCTCCCTCCCTCCCTTCCTTTCTTCTTTCCTTTCTTTCTCCCTCCCTCTTTCGCTCACCGTCCTCTACTTTGCACACAGAAATTCTCACCCTTCCAGATCCATCTCTCCTCCTCCTCCTCTGTGAAAACTTCACTGACTCCTGTCCTGTTCCTCAGCATACTGCCACTTTTCTCACTCCCCCACTCAAAGTCAACTGTGCCGTGGATAATGAGGGCTCTCCTTAGATCATCAGAGTAAAAACTTCTCTCTGCAAGTTACAAAATATTCCACTCTAATCCCTTTTGCAGGTGTCATCATCACAGTGTGCATGAGACTTCCTTCACCTGATCCTCTCTGGGTTTCCGCTCCTCCGTCTGTTTCCTCTAAGAGGCCAATCAGGCCCAGCACTCAGCTGGGACCAGTTAACCTCTCTCTATTTCCTTCTCCCACTCCCACCCAAACACCTTTAACATCTTTTCAGATCTTAACTCGAAACATTCTTATCCTCCACCGATTCCAGCATTGTTTCCCAATACAACAAGTAAGGCCAACAGATTCTTCTACCCTGATCAAAAAATCTTTGCTCCAGAGAAAGCCTTGGCTCCAGCATTCCGGCCTCCTTCTAGGATAGAAAGTGTTACTGCTGCCTTTAATTGTATTAGTTTTATTGTGTCCATAAAACAATACAGTGCTTCAATCCACACGCTGTGCAAACAGTTGGCTGTAGCCAGCTATGACTTATAAAGATAAAATCTGATTCCAGAGCTATTTGATGAGGTGGAGTTTGACCACAAAGCCATCTCTCCTGAGCTTTCCTCTTCCTTCCTCTTTCCTAATGGCCCCTCTCTTACCTTGACCTTTTTCAGCCTACTTCTGCATTTAGATTCCAACTGAGCCTTCTATTCTCTTTGATTCTCTTTAACCTGGCTTCTGCATGCATCTCTGCACAGAAAAAGCAGGTCTCTTCTAGGAATGTTAATCCCACTTGAATCTGTTCTTGGTCAGTTCCAGTTACATGTGGGTAACAAAGTATGATTGCTTGAACCTGCAGCACTGGTTTGGGGTCTACACATCTTTCCAGGCCTGCAGCCTTTGATTCTTAAGGGCCCAGCACAGAGATAGTGGTTCTCTTAAGAAGTCAGCAGACCTGGCTTTCTAAGTGGCTTTTCCTGTGGTCAGAATTCCTGGGACACGTCTAGTCTCTAGTTTATCTTTCCTCACATCTTTTGCTAGTTCAGTGGCTTCAGAGACCTGTCACCTCCCTGAAGCAGCTCATTTTACAACAAGCCCTTTGCCACTTGCTCAGCAACAGACTGAAAATCAAAAGACATGTGGCCAAAATACCTTGAAAATCATAAAGCGGAATGCAAATTACAGGATGCGTTAGTATCTGGACCTTGTCTATTATGACTCACAGATGGTAGCTCGGCTAGGTCAGTGATAGAGAAAATTCCAATTATTTGCCAAATCTATCTACCTTGAGCAGATTGCTCTGAACAGGCCTATTCTACCTGAGAGGCTCAGGCACCTGATATTCCGGAGCCCAGGTGCACACCGTGTGGAGCCAGATAATTATTTTGTCCAACCCACAGGCCTGGGCTCTGAGGACAATTGGAGGGTATGTCCAGGAGGGCAGTTCGTGTCCGTGCCTGCTGAGTCTAGTGACAAAACCCGAAATGGTGCCAGTCAGACCCAAGTCTCAGTGCCATCTATGTAGCAGATGTTCCCCGCTATTTTTTCATCCCCGACAATGCAAACTTGGAATAAGCATCCCCAATTTCGCCATGAGTGGAGAGCAAGGCCACCCAGCCTGTCCTCCAGGGGACCAGGTGAGCTCTTCAAGGCAGCCCAGTGTGAGAGAGCAGAGGCGCCACGGGTGGATCCCTGCCTCACTCTACTTACTTCAAAGAATCCGTAAGCCTCTGAATGGGAACAGTATCCTCATTTCAATGAAAAAAAATTTAAGGAATAAACAGGTCCCGCTGACTTAGAGGAATCCCTGCAAGTTTCCAGGAACCGACATTCCCCAGCTCCAGTTCATTTGCAAACAGCAAGGCTGGCCTGTGTGAAAGAGAGGTAACTTGTTCGAACAGCCTCTGGCTTGGGTCCAGTTAGCGGGACTGGGCCCCACTGGGTGAATGAGGGCTACGGACAAACGGTCTGTGGTCAGTGAGGTCCTCGATGCCACCGCACATACATTCAAGAAAGAGAAAGTGTGGGTTTTGAGAGAAATGCTGAGCCAGCACCATCGAATCCCCAAATATTTTTATAGGAAGGGTTAAAAAAGAAAATGAAAAAGAATTACCCAAACTCCCCACAGGCCCAAACAAAGCCACAGTGTGTTCCCGTTTACCGCCAGCCTGATAATCACACCCTTCACCTCTTTTACAGTTAGGCTGTGAGTTCAGTGAGTGGATGGAGCTTCCTATAAACAAAGGCCAGCAGAGATCCTGTTACCTTCCTCCTCCTCCTCCTCCTTCTCCTCCTCCTCCTCCTCTTCCTCCCACCCCCTTCCCCTCTCTGCAAAACCAAGAGATCAAACAATGGCTTAACCTTCTGTGTTCATTAACATTTGGCTCTCTTTTCTAGACAAAGAGCCAGAGATAAGCAATAAATAAATTGGTAATTGGGAGTCATGAAGTTAAGCTTCCAAGCAGGTCTCCTGTGCTGACCTGTGTCACATACATCCCCCTCCCAGGCTGAATTTATAAACAGAGGGAGGCCCGGGGCATATTTCACCTTATCTCCTCACCAAGGCTGGTGAATATAGCTGCTTAACAGAATGTCTCATTAACGGCCAATAAGCTATCAAACCTTCCAGAATAGTGAGAATCTTCTCTAGAAAATGTTAGCGGTTTACATTCTCTGCCTCTCAAAGCTGAGTTTGGGTTCTATGTACCCACGACTCTCCCTGCTGACAAGCACCAATCTCTCACTGTCCTGTCCAGCTCACACCCTGTCACACCCTGTCCTCCCTGTCCTCCTGGACATACCCTCCAATTGTCCTCAGAGCCCAGCACTAGCCGGTGTCAGGGCCTGTTCTCCACCTATCTGGGAGTTCATCATCTATCCGGCCATTGCTTTGCTGTTTATGACTCCATAAGGTGCAGGTTTTGTTGTTATAGTTGTTTTTTTCTGTGTGTATATAAAGTTGCTTTCCTTTAGAAAGCCGTGTAGTGTAAAAGATCACTTGGACACTCCTTAAAACATAGGCTCCCTTCAGTACTCATGGAAATATTAAAAAGTCAGTGGCTTGGAGTCAGGCCTAGGATCTGGACTTTCCAGCTTTTCTGTGTAGACAGGCTTTGAATGCCTTCTGTATTACCCACACTGTAAGACAAAGCTTCTCGAAATGGGTGGCGACTCACAAAGACTCACCTGTGACTGATTAAATGGGGAGGGTTTCCACCCTTGTCAGTCTTTTGGTCCATTCTATCCTCTGTAACTTTCACCTAGATGCCCACAAATAAAACAACTTCTACAAATTCATCAGGAAAATCCCTCAAATTCCAGGGTAATTGACAGAGATTCCAGGGATAGTTCATAAATACTTCTCCTTTCTCTATTGAGAAATAACAAGAACAATAGTTTGGCCCTCAGCCCACCCAGCAAATAGCGCTCTGCCAGGGTTCTCTGCAACTTTCCAGCTTCCCACTACCACATCTATAAAAATAGAACTTTTCTAGAATAAAAATTCAAAGACTAAAAAAGGTTTATGATACTTGGAGGCATACCATTCACATGTTTTGAGTTAATTTGACACAGCTGAAAGAATTTTCACACTTAACAAAAATACTGGTGTTCACTTTTGGCTTCCAAAGAGCTGAGAAACAGCTATTTTAAACTCTAATGAGTTTGGTATGGGTACCACTTCTCATAGTCATTTTTCTTAAGAGTAGAAAATTGATTGAGGGCGAGATAGCTCCTGAGAGGCAGGAGGAATCTCATAATCATTGTGATGCTGAGTGACAAAAAAAAAATGAAGTATAAATGAATGTAAGAACATATTTCAGATCCTGGGTATGATGGTATATGCCTGTAATCCCAGCACTTGGGAGGCTGAGGCAGGAGTGTATCACCTTAAATTTAAGGCCAGCCTAGGCTACATAGTGACTTTAAGACCAGCCTAAATTACAAAGTAAGGCATTGTCAAAAAAAAAAAAAGAACATATTTTCGAATAGCAGTTGAAGAACCTAAGTCTTTGTCTTATAATTCTGACAAAATAACAATAAAAACCACAGTTCCTGAAGGCTACTTCATTTCCGATACAAGATTTAGACAGAATACAAATGAGCAGGTGTGGGACAACATAACTTTAAGTCATTTTAGTGAGACTAGATGTCCTATGAGGGCAAGATGTCCACAGGGAATGTGTATGAGGAAACACAAAGACCCCACCTTAGCTGTGAAGGAGCTTCAACACTCTGGGCATGTCATGGTTCTGGCTTCAGAGTCTCCCTCTGCAAGATGGAGATGACACACACAGTGCTTTAAGAATAAAGTGAAGCTTTGCATGTGAAAGTATTGTAGCTAAGTAAGTTATTAAGTATCTTGTAGGCAGTTAAACAGGGCCACACTCAAGGACGCAGGACCATGAGGAGCCAACATGGAGAGCAATTTAGGCACATTCACTGGTTAACATACAAAAAAAAAGAGAGAAGCGATACTACATTTTGTAGAGATGAATAGTAGTAATTGATATTCTAAATGGGGAAATTCCTTGTACTTGACTGTGACTTGTTACCCATTTGATCCTCAGGTAATCAATTACCTGAGGGACTGTATTTGTAATCTGATTGGTTGGTCATGGTTTTGTCCCACTTCATGCCTACCTTGTAATTTCCATTGTGTCTTATAGTCCCCCCCCC
>PVIC010037735.1:0-10492 GCA_004025085.1 Thryonomys swinderianus | reverse complement strand
CCTCGTGTGGGACCCTAGAAGTGTTGTTTGTCCCAGAAAATCCACTACACTACCAGCCTTTAGAAAAGGATTAAAAATACATGTGCAGTGATCTTCATGACCAAGATTACCTAGTAACAAGTAGGTTGCTATACTGATGAATGTCCGGAAGCTCATGGCCGCCACTTTGAACAACTCTTGTAATTGTAGAGGCCAAAGGTAATTCTGTATTAGTCTTATGATAATAAATTTAGCCTTAAAATACTTATACAAGTTTTTCTTTTCTTGAAATGTGTATACAATTTTGGTACACTTGGTATATATTGAGATGTGTATCTCTCACTGTTTATATTGCAAAATAAAGCTTCGATGATATTGAAAAGAAGCTTTTCTGGGGCTTTCTGTAGTTTCCCGACACATTCCCCATAGTTGGGACATCAGTTGTCATAACAACAGTTCAGTTCACATTTCATGCCAAAGTTTTGTGTTATTTGCCCATTTCCACAAATTAAGCAGAAGTTTAATAGTTATACTTCATAAATATATGTTTCATTTTCTCAGGTCCTACTAATTTTCATGTATTAAAATTGATTGCTTTCTTGTTTTAATAAAGAATTTTTTTAATACTGTATTTTCCCCAATATTGACTTTATGCTAAGAACACTTGTCTTGTATCACACAGCAGTGGTGGATTGGTAAATATCTAACTGCCAATTTGTCCAAACAATAGCCCTCATTGCACATTTGCTGATTTCTGTGGTGTAAACACTCCTACCAGGGCCTTTTTACAGTAACTGACTCCTGTGCTGGGCCTGTACTCAGATTGGAGGAAAGACACAGACAAGGGAGGAGTCAAGATCAACTATAGCCTATCATTTTCCTTTTAACATCTTCTGAAAACACCTAAAGACAAGGCAGAATATCTGCATGAAGGAGACTAGAATTATCCAGGCGCTTACAATTCATACAATTCACTGAGACAGATGGTTCAGCTTCTCATAAGCATGGCTGACACAAGCTACGCAGCACCACAGGCCATATCTACCCTGCAAACTATCTCCTAAATATTTTTTTAAAAACAGTTTTACTCTCTTTAGATTATCCATACTCCCCCTCATACATAGAGGCTTCAAAGTCTAGAGGAAGATCACAGAAAACATCATTCTGGCATATTCTACATTTTCCCTGTGTTTAGTTCTCCTTTCTACTCATGAATTGCAACTACAGGAGCTTGTAAGCTTTCCCAGATTCACACCAATCCCCCAATGGACTAAGCCTCAGCCGTACATATTCTGAAGGATAAAAACGATGACTAAACAACTTGCCTATTCAAAATCCAATGCAAACAAACCCCTGATGAGCAACGTGGACAGCCACATCTCAAGAGTTCACCTCAGGGGTGGTTGTCAACACATCTTAGAATCAATCCAAAGGAGTTTTTCAGCAGTTTTGGAGCAAAAAGTCATTTTAAAAAGATTATCAACAAACACAATCACTATGCTTAGCCACTGTTTGTGTGAAACCCAAGTCAAATGAGCGCAGCTGAGCAACTCAACAGGCCGCAGTAGTTATTAAAGGGGAATGGAGGAAGGAGGAGAAAGAAAGTGAGAGAAAAGACAAACAAAAGAAATCAGAAACAAATTTAAAAGAAAAAAGACTTAAGGAAATCAAAAGGAAACATGCATTCCCAAGTGTATGAGTTGATCTTTGAATAGTGCAGCTCTACCATTATCTCAGTAGCTTCTAGGTCTATGATACTCTCCTCTCTCTCTCTCTCACACACTCTCTCTCTCTCTCTCTCGCCCCCACCCCACAACAAGCTTAAAACTATCATTTTCCCCCTGTTTTGACAGGTGGTCTTTTAATAGCCATGTTCTCAACTCACTACTCAGGGCTTCTACTGCTATCTGTTCTCTCCTTTCCTTTACTTACTTGAAGGTTTTCAATGTTTTCATTTTAGATTCCACAGGAATGGCAACTGCTAAAGCTTTTCTCACCTCCTAAGAAAATTTCCTTCGGAGGAAGGAACCCAGAGTGCTACTAATTGGCTTTGCATAACAGGAGCTAAAATGGGCCTTAAAGCAACTGTGGTACTGCTTGAGAGCCCCAGTATGTGTCACCAGAATCTGTTCTCTGGGAACCTCTCCCATGTTTCTGTTAGTGGATCTAAAAACTATGTGCCTTTCCACACAAGGATCCTTGATGCTTTTCTAAGTAAAATCATGATTCTTCTCATTTAGAGACTCACTTCAATTTCTTGCAAACCCCAAACTGATGTTTCTAAGTGCTTCATTGAAGAACTTCAAAAATGTTCATCATAGGCTGATTGGACTGATAAATCTAAGTACTAAACATTGCCAAGAAAAAAGAAAAAAAAATAGAACTCTAGTATGTCTTCAAAATCAGTTGCCTCTAGGAATTTCCTGTACCATGCTCAAATTAGTTTTAACCCAGTAGTATATTATTTTGACTGACCTTGTACATATTTCTTAAAAGAATAGCTAAGATATGTTTTTGCTAAGTAGATCACTTTCATGATAAAAATATTTTAAAAGAAAAATGCTTGTCTTGGGTGTGACACACAGACAACATGATTTTTTTAAAAACCAATTTTTTTTGCTGCCCATCTATCTGTACTAAGATACGAAAGCAACAGTTCTTGCTAGTTTTTCAGTTCCTTTGGGTTATATAATACACATTAATTTGCTGATAATAAACTATAAGAAGTAGTATTTTTGCTGTATTGACATGGCCTAGCCAAGAAAAACAAGGAAAAGAAATAGCATTCAAAAAACTGGCAAAATGTTTATGAATTCTAATCCTCTGCACATGAATAAATACATCTGACAAAGTGCAGAGTCACTCAGAAAGGCCTGTCTTGACCTTCCTAATTTGAGTTCAATGGCTTGCTCCATGTTGAGAAACCAAAGTCAGATCTGCCAGCTTTTCAGGCTCAAGCTTTACTACACTGTGTTATTTGTAAAAGTGTAATCCCAGATAATAAGTTATAATTGCTCTATTAATCACTTGAAAAGGGACTTTGGAGGAAAATTGAGATTTGAAATTGCAATAATTAGTATCCGAACGATGTCTTTTGCATTTTCTTACCTAAAGCTTACCACATAAACCTGCTGTGAAAACTGCATGCATGCACTTTTTAAAGTGTTGAAGAACATTTAATATGTCTTATATATTATTCTTTCTAAAGGAATGAAATTTAAAACTTCAATGTAGTCATGATGACCTTTGACTTACAAAAAAAAATACCAAAAACCAGGCCTTGGATTATAAATTATATTGTCAATGAATGTGAGAAGAACTCTTTGTTTCTTGAGTTGTTTCAAGCATTACATTTTCATTTCCTTGTTTTCAAATGAATTATAAAGTACAGCACACATTTTTTATTGAAAAATCACTTTTTCTTAGCTTTGTCCCTCTGTATACTAATAGAAGCAATATAACACAATTTATCTTGCACTGTTCAATGTATCAACTCCATCTGCTACCCTTAAAAATTGTGAGAAATCGGGCCGGAGATTTAGCTCAGTGGTTCCAGCGCCTGCCTTGCAAGGGTAAGGTACTGAGTTGGATCCCGGTAACCACAGAGAATGCTGGGCGTGGTGGCTCACACCCACCAGCAATCAATAGCACATACCACAGTGCTGGGCGTGGTGGCTCACGCCTGTAATCCCAGCACTCCGGGAGGCAGAGGCAGGAGGATTGCTGAATTCGAGGCTTGCCTGGGCTACATAGTGAGCTCAGGGCCAGCCTGAACTACAAAGCAAGACCCTGTCTGAAAAAAAAAAAAAAAAAGTGAAAAATCGATATTCTTGTTTAAATCCTTAAGAAACCCTAATGGAAAAAATATCAAAAGACACATACTATTTAAACTTTCCTTTTGCAGCTTATGATAAGTGCATTTTACATTTTGATTACATAATTGAAGAAGGCTAACCAAAGAGAAAAAAATGGTGTGTGAGGTATCATAGTAACTAGATCAAGCTTACTATGTGACATTCAGAGAATTAAATTTAAATAAATAGTATATCCAAAAGCAATCATTTCAGTTATTACTTCCCTAGAATTGCTAGCACTCTTTACATCTATATGTATAAGAGTAAACCTAGGCAGACCCTTTCTCAATCTCAGGCTTGATCTGTCTAAAAAAACCCAAAAAGCAGAGAAAGCCACCCATCTCCAATTTTAGTCCCATAAATTATCAACAATGTGAAATGCCTAACAACGGAATCTGTTCTGAAGCTAGTCATTTTGTTAAGGAAAGAGTCTGTAGGAGAGATGATGCTCTCTCCCCTGGAAATACTCTCTTGGGGGCCCAGAGCTGGGTCAGGTTCAGAAAGTTCAAGAGCTAAAAGAGAGGATTTCAATTGAATGGGTCTGTTCAAAGAGACCCCCTGAAATCTGTCATTTCCTTCCACATAGTTGGAAAAGTAGTTCACTTTTGTAGCTGGGTAGCATCTCTTTCTGGGCAGGTCCATCTTGCCCCAAGCTGCAATCCACAACCCATTCTGATTTTCTGTACATCTGGTGTAAGCCTTTATAATGCAAATATTGAAACCAGTCTGCTTCTCTAAAATGTTTCTGTAGTATTTAATATCGAGTGAGTGATTTGAAAATATATGTGACTATCCAAAAAAAAAAAAAATGTCTGGTGGGCAAGCAGAGAATCCCAATATTAACTGATAATACAAATACATCATTTTTTCACTCCTTTAATGCCACAAAAGAAAAACCTAATGTTCCTTTGGACATCATTGGTTCATAAGAATCTCTGAAGGGCTGACATTGTAGCAAATCTTAGACATTTCAAATAATGTGTGATACGAAAAGGCAGCCCATGTGGATACCAGTCAGTAGGTAATTACACCCTTTGGGGCATTTCACTGTACAAAATCACACAACTGAATAAAACACTTCAGCAGTGCTCAGACTTTCTAGCTAATACTTTTCTTTCAAATTGAAGATGTACACACTTATTTCAATAAATTCTTAAGATAATCATTTGGAAGCACTGTAGTTTCACAAGACAATGATCACCATAAAATGTGTATCTTCAAAATATAGAAGAAAAGGCACTTTTCTTCTCTAAACACTAGTGGCAAATGAATGGGTTATTGTTATAAATAGTATGAATGATTTTTTAAAAAGTTTTTGTAATTAAGGGGTGATTGAAAGTACAGTGAATGTCTAAAATGTTTTTGAGAAACTGTGTCATACACTGGTACAAATTCTCAATACGGAGTGTGATCAGGATATGATGTGTATAAACAATGTACCAATAAAGATAACAATTTTTAAAAATATTACATAAAAGCCGCATTTCCATTAAGCCCTTTAAAAATACTCCTTGCTTCTGACACACTTATCCTGGGTTCTTGCCACTGTGGAGGTAGTTCTGGAAAACCTCTTTTGTGAGTATTTTAACAGGGTCTGATAAAAAATAGAGTGGATGCCTGCTGAGTGCTGTCCACTGGGAAGGCAGGCTCATAAAAACATTACGGTGTCCTCATCCAGTTACTCATTGGATCTGACACTCTGGAGTTTCTAGTTCTTCCCCAGAATCAAAATGACTATGAAGTGTAAATGTTTCAAATCAACTAAAGAAAGCTAGGTAGCTATGACAATACAACTAAAGATCCACACAAAGAACCTTCTAGAACTGCTTTAAAAATTGGCAAGAACAATGGAGTAAGGGCATTCAAAGCAAGAGTGATATCTTTACTATAATTGTGTTGATTTAAAGAAACACCATATTTTTTGGTAACACTATGTTTATTTCATAAATAAGATCAGGTTACAAGTTCACAAAAGAGAGGTTAAAAAATAAAATAGTCACAAAACTGTCATATATTCACTATAAAAAGTAATTGATAGTATTAGCAAATTATACTGAAATGCCATGAACTGGCTGAGTTGCCATTAATTGGTCCAAAACATTTTCATGGTCTAGACATGGACTTCACAACAATAGACTCTAAAATCTGCATACTGATCAGAAAACTGTGCTGTTACTAGTTATGTAATGTGAAAGGAAAAAAGAACGACATTTGGCCATTTAGATTCAAATTCAAATCTTAGATTTAATACATTGCAGCTATACAGTTTTCAAGAGTTTCTCAATCTTTTTGAGATTCATTATCACCATCTATGAGAAGTAAAGTGTCTATTTCTTAGTATGCTAAATTCTTGAGCAATGACAATTTATTGATACTTTGCAATGTTTTATTTTCTGATCTAACAATCAAAATCTCAAGAAAATTTTTTTAGTTTAATTTCTTATCAAATGTTCAAATGCTTATTTAGTTGACTCAGTAGACAAAACATCCTTATTCCCTGTGGTTTTCTTTGACCATTTGTTAACTTTGTTAAAAAGTACCTGATAGAAAGGAGTGTTCTATGGAGAAAGCTATATCAGATAACATAAGAACACATAAACTGTCTTGTTGAAAGTATGCCTAATTTTCTTAATGGTAAGATCAACACTGAGCCTTCTGAGGCCACAGAATTTTTTTTAATATGCATAGAATACATCCCTGGTCTTTACACACTTTTGTATTTTGAAGTTTTACCTCATTTCCTAGCAGGGCATTGACACAGGCTTCTGAGGCATCACAAATGGCTGTGAGATCATGTCCTCCTTCTAGAGCCAGCACTGCGTGTCCATCAGCCAGGGTCATCAGTTGCTTCGTCAAATGACCAAAGCCTACCACAGTACAAACAGAACATTTCAAGGGATGAAACAAGAGAAAATGGAAGCTAAATTTGACGATCATGGAGCATTTATTCTTTGCAACCCTTTCTGGTACTAACTCGTGTATATTATACACACACACACACATATATACACACACACACATATATACATATATCTATATCTATCTATCTATATATCTACATGTACTGAAATATTACTTCGTTAATGTCGACAAAGTAAACTATTCTATGTTGTTACCTTATGCTTCTCTTCTCCATTATTTGCCTTTATTTTATAGTAAAGAGAAATTTTCAATACTTCATCTCGCACTATTTTGCTATTGTAACAGATTTTAGTCTTTTATTATGAAGTATTTGATAAATGCAAAAAATATAAATAACATTTCCAAGTGTTACACAACATAATGACATGACAGATACCTGCTCATTCATCTTTTAACTTAAAAAAAATAAAGTTAGCAATACTTTTGAACTTTTCTATATCTCTTGTTGAAAGCGCCAGTCCTCAACCCTATGGGAAATCAAGATCCCAAGATCATGCTTGTAGCTCTGTTGAACCCCTTTCTTTAATTTTAGTGTTTTGAAACTTGGTAAAAATGGTGTACATTTTTCCAATTTATTCTTCTCAGGCATCCTGTTAGTTTACTTGTGTTGATTCATATAGCTATCATACTTTGCTCTCTAGGCCAATTTATATCTATAGAATTTGTTAACCATTCTCCTACAGACAGATATTTTGTGCTTTTGTTATTACAAAAATTCCAGCTTTTTATTATAAGCAACATTCATGAATATTCTTAATGCACGTCTTCTGTTCCACATATGCAAGAATGGAATGAAACTGTTGAGTTAAAATGTGTAAAATAATGCCAGCTTATTTCCAAAGGACTACTACGGTTCCGTACTCTTAAATATATATTAGAACTCCAGTTTGGCGACCTTTGGTGTAATTTGCTAAGTGGAAGAATGAAAAATCACATTTTATTGTATATCATTTGGTATAAGAAGGGAATTTTCTATTTCTAGTTTAAAGTTTTTATTTTAGTCCTTGTTGAACTTAATCTAATTTTCTCTCTACATATATGTTTTGCCTCTACAATTTAGTACCATTGTAAGGTATTTTGCACTGTAGTACCATATTAACATTCATAATATTAAGCTATCACTGCATTTATGGAATAGCATAAATTGTTAAAAACATTATCTTTTTAATATACAACAGTATTTGTATTACTAATGCCTTGTTTAGGATTTTTCATCTATATTCATAAATAGAGTTCATCTGTAATTTTCAATTTTTTATTAAACATGCTGAACTTTGATACACTTGGGAACCTCTTTTTTATTTTTGACTTAAAATGTGGAATAAATATTTCTTATAAAACCACTTGAGTGTTATGTTCTCTTTGAAGAGATTTTTAAGATTGATTGAATTTTTAGGAGTTTATAGGGCTAGTCATGCTTTCTATATCTTCCTGAGTTATATTTTTCTAGGGATTTATATTTGTGTTAAATCTTTAGATGTATTGAAATAAAGTTGCTTATTAGCTCTTTTATCTCATTTTGAAACTCCAACTAGATGTATGTGCTCAGTGTCCCTCAAAGTCTCAAATCTTCTAAGTTCCCCTCAGATTTTTTATTTTTTCTGTCCTGTATTATGTATGCTTTTATTTAGATCTATCTTCCAGACTGTCTTTCTTCAGATGTCTTCTCTGTGATGTTTAGTGCCTTTCTTGATATTTTCATGTTGGTGATTAGGCAGTTTAATTAGAGAATTTCCATTTGAGAGTATTTCGTGGGTTCCTAGTCACTTTTATGGTTCCTTACTTCTTGCAAATGTTTTTATTTTCCACCTCTATTTCATTCTGCATATTTTATATTTTGTATCTAATATTTTAATTCATTTAGTGCAGTCTTGGTTGTGTCCCCTAATTTATCCTCACAGTTCCCTTTATCCTGTTTTATGGGTTTTTTCTGTTTTTGTATTTTACATTTTTAGGTTTTACAACTTTATGATGAGAACTCTTTGAAATCTGGTGCAATTGATTGAATGTTTGTTTGTCCTTTGTCTCAAATTTATTGGTTGAAACTCTAACCTCCAGTGTAACGATGTTTGGAAGACAGAGCTTTCAGAAGAGTGATTAGTCACATAGTACAAAAGTTTTTTAAATTATAGCCAAGTAAATACTTTTGCTAATCACATTGTTAAATATTCTAGACAACTTGTCTAGTAATATAATCAATGTTACAGTGATAATTAATATATATATATATATATATATATATATATATATAAAATAAGCCAGTAGACCACATTATTCATACTGAAGATTGCTAGGAACTGAAAATTCAGTGTTCTAAAGTCACTACTGAATAAGTCAAATCAAAAGTATTAAAGAAAAAAAGAAGGAGAAATACCCAAATCTGATTTAAGTTCTCCCTTTCCTGTGGGAATAAAAAAAGCCCCATAAATACCACATTTAGATGGGATAGTAAAAAGTGGAAGGAAAGAGTGGAATGAAGTTAAATCTTTGATCTCCATCCAAATTCCTCTTTCTTTTACCTACAGGGTTTATTTCCATTCACATGTTGCCCATGTGAACTCTGGAGTCAGAGATTAAAGCCACTGAACTTTGAGTTATGCGTGCACAAAACATTCAAGTAAAGAAAAGAAATGAAATTTCTACAAAAACCATGGCCTCTCTTCCAATCAAAATAAGCATTTCAGGAACAATCTTTCAGTTCTATTATCCTGAGTTCTGCTATGTCCATTGCTAGTAAACATATTAGAAACATCAGAAATGCTAGTCACATGTAGCAACTACTGTCAGAATATTATTTTTAGGATGTGAGGGGTAAACATTGTAGTGAAATTTGTACCTATGTGTCTGTATTACTGGATTAGAGTTCATGTAGCATCTTTTTTTGTTTTGTTTTGTTTTGTTTTGTTTTGATACAGGGTCTCGCTTTGTGGTTCAGGCTGGCCCTGAGCTCCCTATGTAGCCCAGGCAAGCCTCAGACTCACCAATCCTCCTGCCTCTGCCTCCTGAGTGCTGGGATAACAGGCCTGAGCCGCCACGCCCGGCTCATGTAGCATCTTTTTAATAAGCAGGATCACAAATTTCATGCAGTTATGTTTACCTCTAGCTTCTCAAGAGATCTACGAGCTCATGGCTGCTTGTCACAGCAAATGTTATGTAACGTTTAGAGTTGAAAAATTCTCACAAAGACCTTTCTTGAAGAGTCCTGAGTGTGAGTGGCTAAGGGATGAAATAAGGAGACGTGTGCACACAGTGTGATGCATCGTTGGCTCAGCAGGCACTGGGTGTGGTGTTCATGACATCCACCTGTGCTTCAGTTGCAGGGTTTGGAGGGAGGACCGCACAGCCGAGGCAGGAGCCTGGGTGTCTGAGGCAACAACACCGTCAACCTGGGTTCGTCACCGGCTCTGGCGGTGTAATGGCTGCAAATCAGACTCAACAGTATTCCTGTGACCATGCTGAGTGTGACTGCACTCTGTGAGAAATACTTTTAAAAAATTTAACAACTTACACCCATTTAGGTAATCTTGTCGATTAAGCCTTGTATTGTACTGTATTAATTTTTTTTTTTTCTGAGACAGAGTCTTGCTTTGCAGTTCAGGCTGGCCCTGAGCTCACTATGTAGCCCAGGCAAGCCTCAAACTCAGCAATCCTCCTGCCTCTGCCTCCTGACTGCTGGGATTACAGGCGTGAGCCACCACACCCGGCACTGTGGTATGTGGTATTGATAGCTGGTGGGC
>PVIC010037734.1:0-17942 GCA_004025085.1 Thryonomys swinderianus | reverse complement strand
AAGCGTAAGGACCTGAGTTCGATCCCCGGTTACCACATATAATGCTGGGCGTGGTGGCTCACGCCTGTAATCCCAGCACTCGGGAGGCAGAGACGGGAGGATTGCTGAGTTCGCAGCGGCTTGCCTGGGCACCATAGTGAGCTCAGGGCCAGCCTGAACTACAAAGCAAGACCCTGTCTCCAAAAAGCAAAAAAAAAAATACACGAGACGATTATGAACATCGATTCATTTGGCAGCCACTTACTGAGCACCTTATTAGTAGACCCTTGCAGGCAGTATACATCTCAAAATATATATGATGTAGGACTTCATTCCGGTCTACCAAACACGCCTAATTGTGCCCCTGCCCCAGTCCCAGGACGGCTGTCATTATCCAATTAGATGACAGCTGTGTTTCCCTCAGCCTGAAGGTCAGAGCTGCTATAAGCAGTAGAAACGTCTCCCTAATCTCGCATCACTGTTTAGAAGTCATGCAAATTTTACATTTACTGCACAATATAGCTTTGGGATTTCTTTTCTTTTTTTCCTTTAAAAATGAAATTATTTCCCCTTAAAGAAAATGCAGGAGACATAGTCCTGGTCCTCAAGAAGTTTATGGTTTTATAAGTGTTTGTATTGGACCACAGAGTAAACATTTACAGTATAGCTCTTGGTATTCCTTGGAGAGTTTGTTAAAATTACTTTTGTGAGTATTTTGAGCTGTCCCTGAGCTTCATACAGTATGTTAGAAGTTAAATGCATTCACTTTCTGAATGGGATTGTAGGTGATTTATTAATTTATTTATTTTCTAGGTGATAAAGCCACAGAACTTTACATTTTACTGATGGCAATAAGGCACACACATGTGCACGTGCATGCACACACATACATACGTGTGTACTAAGGTAGGGAGGGACCTTTGTTCATGGACAGCATGCCATAGGGAGCACTCAGTAAGTACTTATTGAATGAATGAGTCAACTGAAAATCGGACAGAGGAGATCCACTTGTTTCACAAGTGTTTATCCCCATGTAAAGCATAAGCATGGATTGTATAAAATCCTGAGTAAGTGACTCCGGGAGGACTGAGAATGGGAGGTTTCTGAAGAAGGACTAGGCTGATGAAGACAGCTGATCACTAATAGGACTGGTCATGTTTAATCTACGTTCTTTATCTTGTGACCTGGAAACATTGCACAATGAGGTTTTCTTGACATCTGAGACAAGCTTCTGCTGAGCCCATTGACAGCATGGGAGAGAAGAGCATTGACATTTTTATAATCTTTTGGCAAGAGAGAAAATGAAAGAAATGAAGATAAACTGAGGGTGTGTGTCTTGTGCAGAGACCTTATAGTCAGGTGCGAACATGCCCACTGCTACCACAGCGAAGCCTGTAAAAGCAGAGCTATTTTTGTTTGGGTTTGTGTAGCTTAGGAAACAAGGTTCTTTCTGTATTCCATTAAAAGTTTCCTTCCACCCCCCACCCCCTGCATATTCCTGTTTTCAGCAGTGGCGTTTTGCCTCAGGGAAAAGTTATTTCTGGAAGAGGATGAGAGGTGTTTGAAGTACTGCCTGGTTTCTCCACGTAGGTTTACAGAAAACACCACTTATCTGGGGCACTGTGTACACTGGCATGGAGTATGTGTACCTGTGCCATACATTCTTTCTTCACCATGGAGACTGATGCAGGTGGAAGGTGGCCCAGAGATAGTCCTTGCCCCCCACTCAGCAGAGACCCTATCTGAAGATTCGGGGAGGCCATTAAGTGCCTCGTGATATTTGCCTGACTTTTTTTTTTTCTTTTTTTTCCCTTACTCATCATCACCTTTACCTTCAGTTTTCTTTCCTTTTATTCTCTTTTTTCCTTGGATGTTAGTTGGGATTAGGCTGATTACATTTATTAGAAAATCAGAAGCAAGAGACCTGAAGAAATTCGGAGTTTTTCTCTCATCTGAATCAAATCTGGATAGAGGCAGTTGATGCTGGTGTGGTGGCACCACGGCCATCTAGCACCTTCCGTGCATCTTTTCCCCGGCCGAGATCAGCCTTATCCGCGTGTTTCCAGGTGCCAGGTGTGACTGTCACACCCAGGTGTCAGGGTGCTGAAATGGACAGAAGGGCAGAGAGCTTGCTTGCCATTATAATTTATTGACTGGTGAGTGGTGAGTGAATTTTCAAGTACAAAAAAAACGGAAAGTTACTTTTAGTTTGTGCTATCCAACTGCGCCTCCAAAACAGATGTCCATGGCTGGCATCTGTAAAAGCAACGACAGTGCACACAACCACAACATCCTGTGTGCTTTTCTGACCTCACATACAATATTCTTTGGTCCCTGCCAACTGAAGAAGTGAATCTAATGTTAAGTGTTTCTCTGGTGTTTTTGTATTGCCACTGGCTGCAGGGGAAACAAGAAGTCCCACCCAGCCACTCCCTCTTGCTTTCCTCAACTTTCTTCTCCTTGCTAATTCTTTCTTGTGGGAGAGAATGAACTGTAAGTTTCGCAGTTCCACGGGACTGTCTCTGCCGCGTCTCCTGTGCCAGGAGAGGCCCCGTGTTCATGCAGAGCTTGTGAAGCTCCCGGAATTCTGTGCTTCCTCCCTTGACTGCAGTGGTGGAGACCGGCAGCCTCTGGCCCAGCTCCTCACAGAGCTGTGGAGCCAGAAAGTGGCTTATCTCAAGGCCACAGGGTTCCTGGCTCATTGTTCTGACTCCCCACACTGGAGCTTTTCGAGAAGTGTCAGTCGGTAATTAAATCTCTCTCAGATATTTGTGGGGTCAGTCCCAGGAAACTGTATTTTTTTCTGCCCCAAAAGTGCTTTGTTGAGATGAACTTCACTGTACTTTTTAAGAAAGGCTGCCTCTTCTGTTTGGTGCCAGACTTACATATGTCCTTGGCACATAAATATAAACAGATGTATGGGGGAAAGTACCTCAAAGCTTTATTCTAGAATGAAAAACAGTATGCTTTCAGTCAGAAACTTAGTTCTATTCTTGTCACTAAGACACAATACCTGATACCCACAACTCCAAGGACAAAAGGTTTACTGACCAGAGTTTGTAGGGCATGCAGTATGTAGTTGGCTGGCTCCAAGGCAGGGCAGCATGGTGTGTGGCATCAGGGCACGGCGGAGGAGAATTACTCATGGCATGGCAGGCAGGAAGCACAGAGAGATGCAGGGAGGAGGAGGGAGACAGACCCTCCCAGACCATGTCCCTAATCCACCTCCTCTAACCAGCCTTCATCTTCCAACATCACATTACCTATACACTCAGCAGCAGACTAATCCATTGATGAGTGTCTCGCCCCATGACCTGGTTGTCTTCCCAAAGATTCACCTGTGGTTCCATGAGGCTTTCGCAAGATATCCAGATATAAAGCATAAGGGTCATGTCATAAGAGAGCCAGAAAATGAGAGCTTGTGAGAAACTGTATTAGTGTCACACCCCTAGATCTGGTTAGTCTCATGTGGCAGTGTTAATTAATGTGTTGAAGAAAAGGTACAGATGCATTTCAAGGAAGTGTTGGTTCCATGTATAACACTGATTTATCTGTGAAAATAAATTCTGTGTTGTGGTGCGGATGATCCTTGGTAGGACTTAACTTAGTGGGAAACTGAGTTTCCTTGAGGCCCTTAGGGACCTAATCTCTAAACTTTTCTTTGTCTTATTATTCTTTTTCTTAATTTATGGGAGCTGAATAAACTATGTTTGGGGCAACATTTTTACTAGAAGTCTAGAATTTTTGATATATCAGCGTTTTCTTGGAGGAACAAAGCACTAGCCAGCCACATAGCTCTTATGTATATTGAAGGAGAGGCTGTGTCCAAGAAACTGTCCTGACTTCTGCAGCATCCAGGAGCCCACTGCATCCTGCCATGGACCTGTTCTGCAGCCTAAGTGAAATTGATCGTGTAATTGAACACAGGCAATGAAATGACCTGATAACTCAATTTCTTTCTAGTAAATTAATCTTGGGGGGAATCATGGATAAGACACCTTTGAAAACAATTAATTTGGTGTGATATTGTTCCTTTAAAAGTTTTATAAATGACTGCCTGTTCTAGGCATGTTCAGGCAGGTGCATTTTAATCATGTGTCACCACTGACTGGTCAGTCATTAAAGTCATCTGGGAAATAGCAAAGTGCTTTGAGAATTTTATGTAAACTTGGCATACTGATAGACAAGTGAATTTTCAGCCTCAGCTCACCTTAATGGGATCTTCAGAAAAATTGTTAGATAAGCCCAAGGCTGACCATCTGAAAGGTCAGAGATTCATGGTAGCATAAACAGGAGCCACACAGTGTAGGGAACAGCATTTGTCACGTGACTACCCACTGTCCAGCATAGTGGCTATTACACAGTCAGTGGTCAGTGGGTTGGGTTCCATAAACTGAAGGGGATTCTGCCTCCTCAAAATAATAGAAAGTACAAATTTTTTTTATTGATGTGACTCTATGCCATATAATTCATTGTATTAAATATGATCTTCTCTTTACTAATTCATTTTATTTTTCTTGGCAGGTTCACATAAGTACCACCGGGCTAATTGTGACTCCTCCACCAAGCAGCCCAGTGACAACTGGCCCTTCGTTCACTTTTCCATCAGACGTTCCCTACCAAGCTGCCCTTGGAGTGAGTATATCTCTTCTGCCCATTTTTCTTTCAGGAACACTCTTCTGCCTATTTTTCTTTCATGTCCCGTTCCTGTGGCACATTTAACTTCCTCACATCTGTGGTTATGGTAGTGCTTGCTAGGTGGCATGGCCATCTTACATCTGTTATCTGTGCTAGTCTTATGCAAAGTTAGACCTTTTCTTGCCTTTAGTGGTCCGAAGTTGTTAGAAAAATCAACAGTGTGGCTTGATGGTAGAGGTGCAGATTTGGGATGAAGTGGATCCAGATTTGAAGTCCAGTTTATCCACTTATTAACCGCAGTTATGTTATTCGGCCTCTTTAGGCTTTGATGACTTACCTAAAAAATGAAACTGATGTCATAGAGTTGGAACACAGAGAGGGATGGCTACGTACTGATCTCATGATTGGCCTCTCTTAAGACTATTGCAAGGGACGTCTGTGGCGTGTGCCACTAGTTTACCCTAAGAATACCTTGGAGGGCCGAGTTCACTTTGTTATAATGTCCTTTGCTATCTGTACCAGTAACAGTGAGGCTTCTAAACAGCTAGTTTGTTTTGAGGTTGTGAACTTTATGCACAAAGATTATATTTCTTCTCTAAGACTGCTTAGAGTCGAATTTGTAACCTCCCAGCAAGGACCTCACAATATATTAGTCAAAATGTTGGCTCTATCTAGCTTTATTGCCATTGTTTTGCATTTGCTTCACTCTTCTTACTTCATATTTATTTTATTTGATAACATTTTATAAATAATTGAAAACTGATTTTGAAACAAATTGGGGGGATCTAAGTAAATGCAGTTGCTACATAACGTGACTTTTGAAAACTTTTATAGAGTTAAGCGTATTCTTTTTGTAATATAAAATGTTAATTGTTTTTGAAAACGTTTTTAAAAGCTTATTCTTTATTTAAATGGAAGTTAGTAATGCTCCTGCTAGAGGTTAAAATCTTTTTATTTTTATTTTTTATTTATTTTTATGGTACTGGGGATTGAACTCAGGCCCTTGTGCATCCAAGGTTGGCGCGGTACCACTTGAGCTAAATCCCCAACCCAAAATCTTTTATTTTTAATGTTCTCTGAACAATTATGATTTCCTTGCTAGTACAACTGGTGAAGGAGCCATCGCCTTAGTTCATGTGAAAAGATGAAATTCAGTTAACATTTATTCAATTTGGTTCCCAATAGATTCTGTTTGCCCCAGATGTTTGACCAGAGCCAGATTTTATTACCATCCTGCCTTCTAATCTCTAGGGGAGTCTCTCCCCTTTCCTTCCCACTCCTACTACATGCATACAACCAATTGGTATTTCCATTTCCAAATGACTATCTTGTGTGGAAAAATTCTAACTTGATTTCTTAAGTGAGGAAAGACTTATTTTTCTGGTCTTAGCAAAATTGATTAGTGGAAAAGACTTAAGGCTGGCTGAGTTTCAGCTCTTATGAGCTGAACATTTTACAATACAATAAATGACCCATTCCTGTAGCTGGGGGCTTACTCCAGGGCAAGTCAATGGGACAGGTCATAAGAGAGCAAGAATATATAAAAATTAATTTATATTCGCCACTTTATCCTAGGATTGAAAACCTGCATGTTAAGCAAGAAAAAGTTTTATTAAACAGGATGTCTACTGTGCCAACTCCATTAAGTAAAAAACTAATTATAAATAGACTTCTCTGTTATCTCCAGAGATGTCTAGATCTCAAAGTCCCTGGTAGGTTGGCAAAATGTTTTGGAGTTAATATGTTAGGTTTAAGTAGAAAAATCTCAATAGCATATGCCCTCAGCATTGTGTGCTTCTTGTGGCTAGTGTGCTGGTTAAACTGTGAAATACCTTTGAAGGTTCTGAGTGCATCACAGGCACTAGCACACAGGCTAGAGGAAATGAAACCAGGCTTTGCATGATTTGAATTTATATGTGATAATGCTACTCCTTGAATAGGAGATGAAAATTATTTCTAGTGCTTTTTCATAAATTGAAATGTTTTAATCTTTTATGCAGAATTAAGTACGAGTAGGTGTCCCCATACATTTCCCATGTAACAGTTAAAATGTTTCATATTGTGAACAAAACTGGTTTCCCAACCTTCTAGTTCACCCCATAAAAGTCATTTTCTTGCAGCTGATTTTGTGGGATGAAAAAAATGACAATCTTAGTTTTGTGTCTTCTGTACAGTGAAAGAAGTTTTAAAATAAATAACTAAATAAATAATAATAAATAATCCTTGGCCCTCTGTCCAAGCTGAGAGATGTTTAGCTATGAAGGGTCACAAGGTAGCCAAGGTCAGTACAGGCCAGAAATCTCCCACAGCCAACTGGCAAATGCATTTAATTCCTAGATTATACAATCTTAATTAAAAGTCTTACACACATGTGACTGGTATGTTATATAGAATTTTAAATATTTTTCAGGACTTTAAACATTAATCACAGCAATAGTACAGGAAGGAAGAAAAATCAGACTTTTTATGGTATAGAGTTATAGGGTTAAATTCTACCACAAAAGCTGTGTGTGTGTGTGTGTGTGTGTGTGTGTGTGTGTGTGTGTGTGTGTGTAAAGAAACACAAATGAGGTTACATGATTTCAGGACTCAGAATCAAGGTTTGCAGCAGATTCACAAGATTCTATCAAACCTTGTGATAGTCTGTTACAGTTCATGGCGAAGACTACCCAGAATCTGTTGCTATCAGAAGGGGGAAGAAGAAGGCTCAAGAAGCAGGGTTGTGGGACCACAAGCTGGGGTGGTTTGGAAAGTAGAAACAGGACTTTGGGAATTGGCAAGTGTTGTGAAAATCAGGATGTGGTAAAAACTTTCACAGCAGCAACCAGAAAGGTCTCTGGCATCTTGGGAACTGAAACATTTTGATTCATGTCAGAATATTGTAAGAAGGATTAGAAGCACAGAACGTTTTCTCATCCATGAATCTGTCAGTCACTGAAGGTCTCTTTATCTTTTGGCTGCAAACCTTGATGCTACAATATAGTAAGTAAGATAGTCTCTGACTTCATAGTCTCATGAATCATAACACTAGCATCCCTTTATTGAGCTTTTTGCTGTGTTCTAGGAAAATGGAAAAGGCAACTTATATAAACTATTTGTAGCTGTTAACTCCATCTTGCAGATTGGTATGGCGAGGCACAGCAACTTCATAGGTTTTACACAGTTCATTAGTATAGAAATCAGTCTTCTCTGTGGATGAAATGTAGAACAATCAGTTACAGATTACGGATGGTAATGCTGCTGCAGTTGTTGTCGCTAGTGACTAGGGGAAAATTCTTCAAGTGGTAGCTTGAACTGTTCCTGTCTCCTATTCCAGGTACACCTTGATTTAGGTTCAGAGGTGCTGCTGTACAGGCTTGAAAGGGAGTTGATTGGAAATAAAATGTTTAGAAAGAAATTATAGTGGGACTGGGGACCATTAAATGGTATTTCCCCAAGGAACCAATTTTCTACCCTGGAAGGTATATAAGAGACACACATTAGAGACAGTTGAAAAGGAAATGAGTCTTTTATTGTCAGTTGAACTTGTGCCTGAAGCTCTAAGTCAAAGCACTGTGCTGATAGCTTGGCCTGCAGCCCTTGGCACAGACTTGAGACCTACGGGAGGTTTCCCCCCGTCCTTAGCCAAATCCAGATCTAACCACCACTGGGTGGATTGCCTGAAACGGTAAGAGAAGTAGGGAGTGTCAGAAAGGAGCGGTTTTATACCCACATACTTGAACTTCTCACTTTCCGTGTCCCCTAGCAAATGTGGCCTTCCCTGCAGAGTCACTCTAGCAAAGTGAAGAAGTAGGCCACTCCTGAACAGAAAGTGACTTGTGTGTCCAGCAGCCCCATAGACCTTTTTGCTGATAGGGGAAAGTGCGGCCTGGCCCCTGACACCCAGACTGGCCCAGACTGAAACGGTAGTTAGGTCTTCAGGTCAGCTCTAGGCAAATGGAAGGCTGTGCTTTGCTCTATAGAAATTTTAGGTCTTGCACTTTAGCAGAGTGCCTGAAGCTCAGCACATGGCAGATTACCTTTTGAACTTCCACGTCACCAGATATTGCAGTTTAGGTTGTTTATAAAGCAGCCCACAGAACTTCCTGGTGTGGTCCAGGCCTATCATTTTACCAACTCTGCAGGACTGAGCAGTGTCTAGGAATCTGATTTTAATCAAGCTTTCTGTCTTGGTCTTATGCACTCAGTATTAGGAAAAATCAGCCCAGTTTTATTAAGACCATTTCTTCTGTGTTTCCCACAAAAGAGAGGGGAAACTATATTATGTCTTAGGCAAAATCTTGGGGGTTTTCAAAGTATTCTATTTTACGCCATATCTCAATGCCTGATCTTTATTCTTTGCGAAAGTAGCATACATGAGTCGTGTGCTTTTTGTACTTTGTATCTGTTAAGAAGTAAGCATTCTTTACATTTTACCTTTTTCTTCTCAAGGCTGATGTATCTCAGCCTTTCTTTATAAAGTTAAGATACAAAAGGCAATCTTAATTTCCTTGCTGAACATAAACCATTTATCCTCTGGATTTCCACAGCTGCACTGTTTTGAGATTGAACTCAGATATAAATAGAAATCATTGAGGTGGTAATTTTACAGTTTCTCCATGTATATTACTGTGCATCCTATTGACTTGTAATCTCACCTGTCAGGCCACTGATGCATTAGCATCTTTGAACCTGTAAGGTCACATTGCTGAGTGTTTCACCAAGATTATCTTTATTCCTCTCTTCTTGGTCCCTGGAAGGAGGCCAAACAGAATGAATGCTTGATCTTCAGCTGGTTAAAGTTCACAGAGACAGGAAGTCCCACTACATGCAAATTCTAGAGCTTTAACAAATTTTAATGTTGCCCTGTTTTGAGAATGTTAAGTGGCTTTTTCATGACACTCTAACTTTTGGACGGACCTCTGCCTTCTCTAGGTCAGCACTCTCTAAGCAGCCATACACCTCACTTATTTCTGCACTAAAAGTTCTGCTGCACTATGGGAAACATCCTAACTGAGAGGCATATTAGCAAAAATTTTTTAAAAATTAAATACATGGAGGGCCGGAGGGTTAGCTCAGTGGTTCCGGCGCCTGCCTCGCAAGCGCAAGGTCCTGAGTTCGATCCCCGAAAACCACATACAATGCTGGGCGTGGAGACTCACGCCCACCAACAATCAACACCTTATACCACAATGCTGGGCGTGGTGGCTCACGCCTGTAATCCCAGCACTCGGGAGGCAGAGACAAGAGGATTGCTGAGTTCGCGGCGGCTTGCCTGGGCACCATAGTGAGCTCAGGGCCAGCCTGAACTACAAAGCGAGACCCTGTCTCCAAAAAGCAAAAAAAAAAAAAAAAAAAAAAAAAAAAATTTAAATACATGGAGCAGTTGCAGTGTATATACAGAGATTCGAATTTTTTCTACAGTGTAATGTTTTCATGTACATTGAGAGATGAAGTAAATGTTGATGAGATCCAAATTTTTATTCAAAAAGAAGTAAAATGATTTGTGAGCTCTCTTGATTTTTCTCATTAATATGCTGGTGCATAGAAGTCATTTATGTTTCCCAGGTACATTCTTTAGTCTCCTTAATTTTCCTTTGATTCAGTTTTCACATCTAGTGCTTCAAAGATTTGGGGAGGGCGAGGTAGGGGGTTCAGGCCGTCTTTGTGTGCTTCTTTTCCCAGGAGTTTCAGTATATAGGCCCTTAGGAATTATCTGGGGTTTATAGATCAGAGAGCAACAATTGCTCCATTGATTTTCAAAAGGCATGGAGTCCTGTAGGCAGAGCCCCATTAGGCCACGTCCATAAAGCAAAGAGCGGCTTTTCACTGGTGTACTTGTTAAAGATTACCAGCCTTGATAGTCCTAAATTTCAAAAGCTGGCAAAGTTAAGAAAAGAATAAGCAAAAGTAGCAACAATAGCCCAGTGGCTGTGGCTTGCTATTGTTTGAGGTTTTTGGAGACCCAGCATCAAAAGAAATTTTCTTCCAAAGGAATGATTTGAGATGTAAGGCAGCCAGATTGTTTTGTGTTGTGTGGAAGTTTCAGGTTACAAGAACAATTACAAATAAGTTCCTAGCGAGTAGCATGACATTATAGTGGCCCTTTTAAGAGGCATTTGGGTACTTGTCCCAGTCTCTACTTAAAAGTGCTATTAATCTTAAAATTATGTGTAATAGTTTCAGTTTTTTTTTTTCTTCCCCTCCCAAGGCTGATTACTTACCTGTTTATTGAAAGGGTGCTTTGGCTCTAAGATGGATTTTAAAGGGGCCTTGTAGGAGGCAACCCGCAGGTTCTATTCTGTGTGGATCCCATTCAGACTTTGTACTATAGATTTCTGATTCCTTTCCCCCCACCTTCTATGCAAGATCTAAATAAATATTTTGTTGCTCCCCTCTCCCTTACCTTTTTCTCTACCAGACCATGAATCCTCCCCTCCCTCCTCCTCCTCTCCTGGCTGCTACTGTCCTCGCCTCCACACCACCGGGCGCCACTGCTGCTGCTGCTGCTGCTGCTGCTACTGGAATGGGACCTAGGCCCGTGGCAGGACCCACGGACCAGATCACACACTCAAGGCCTCAGACTCGCCCTAGTGTGTAAGTGAGGGTGTCACTCATTACTGCTCTGCATTCATTCAAAACGGAGCCCACACTGCAGAGCGAAGTTTTGAAAGGAGCTGGTGCCGGGCATACAGCTCACTGAGTGGTGTATGTTCTGCAACTTCCACCTGGCCAAGCATATAATGAGGAAACTGCTCAAACAGAATGGGCCTAAAACATAGGTAGCCAGGTTGCAGGCCTGCTGGGTAAAGGCCTTTCATCTTTTTGGGAGACATAGTGTTTGCGTCTTCGTGACATTGTATGCATATGGAACTGCTCTTTTTGGGAGTGCAACCCCCTTTAGAGCTTTCCTCACTCGCATTCCCAGCAGTAGGATGTCAAGGAGGAGGCAAGTATTCCACACAGATCAGGTCTGGTGGAGGATGCATATGAAAAGCTCTGAGTCCCCAGCAGTTAATATCCAGAAATGTCCAGTTGTCCTGCCCACAGCCTCTGTTGGCAGAATGCAACAAAACATTTGTGGATCCTGTATTGTGTGAACTTATACCTTCCCACTTCAGAGTGGTGAGGACTGCGGGTGAGTGTTGCCTGCCTCATTTCCATGTGTCAATAGGCACAACTGCCCAGCATTGTTGAGTTGTTTTGTATTTCTACCACTAGTCTTTCTTTTCCTTTGACTTTTGCAAATTTAGTCTCCCCTCCCGGCTGAACATACAAAAGCAGGTGCAGCCCAAGCCTCTAGATTCGGCTTATATGTCAAAGGCAGCATATTGTGCTTCCCAGTGAAGTGTTATACCATCTGTCATCATTTAGGGCTACTTCCCGGGTCTAACAAGTGCCACTGAAATGTGCAGTTTTCCCACTGGGCACCTGATGCACAGCAGCAAGTTGGGTACTCTTGCAAATGGCATTGGTGCTTTCCCACCACGCAAATGCCATTTGGTGGGATATTCACTTCTGCAGTGACAGGAGCAGCTTCAGCGGTTCTGAGTCAGGAAGGCTTCTGCCTGTGTTTAAAATGTGTATGGCAAAGCCTCTCTCAAGGGAGACTTGCCAATGTTCCTCATGGGTTAAAAGATTATACTTTCACTCTACATTTGTGCACAACTGTTTGTTTTTGTATTCAGCCAGAGTTTTACGCATCTTGATGTTGGTCTACTAGCCTCAAGTCAGGTATTCTTTTTTTCCTGTTCTAGGTATGTTGCTATCTATCCATATACTCCCCGGAAAGAGGATGAACTAGAGCTGAGGAAGGGAGAGATGTTTTTAGTGTTCGAGCGTTGCCAGGATGGCTGGTTCAAAGGGACCTCGATGCACACCAGCAAGATTGGGGTTTTCCCTGGCAATTATGTGGCTCCAGTCACAAGGTATGGCTTACTAAGTTCTAAAGAGAGAATTTGTGTTCTTTCTCAGGCTTTCAGTCTATTCAGATTCATTCTTACATTATAATTGCCTGGTACCCAGTCAGATTTAAAAATCTATATTTATATCTGGTAAAGACCCTTCTAATGCTAAGAGTCATACCTTACTTTTCATGAGGATATGTATGAAATTATAGGTTTCCACCAATACATGTATGGATTGTAAGTGGTTTTCTTTATATGTGAGAAGACCCAACTCTGCCATTTTCAATATTTTCCAATTAGCAAATAAAAGGTATAGTGTTTAAAGTAAACAAAAGCTATATTATTAAGACTTACACGTCTATTTAACATATACTGTATAGCACACAGGTGGATTTCTGAGCATATTACATTTATTAACTCTTCTTTCTTAAACAACTCATTGATGTAATTGCTATTATTATCTCCTATTTAATAGATTTGGGAATTCTGAGGTTTAATACCTTGTCTAAGATTATGAAGTGAAGAAGTGCTCAAGCACACCTGCTCTGAACTTCTTTCATTCCTCTGACTTGGTAATTATTTCTCAACTGTGGCAATTATAATGCAGTCAGAAATAAAATTCCTGAAATATGGCATAGATCCATTTTAAACAAAGGTAATACCACTCCCAGGGACATTTGGTGGTATCTGGGCAGGTTTTTGATTATCACAACTGAGAGAAATCCTGCTGACACAACGATAGGTTCGGATGAGGATTTATGCCTCTAAGCCCACCCGTGGGCAGTGTCCCCAGCACTGCCTCACACCAGAAGAATAGTCAGCCCAAAATGTCACTTAGTTGAGAAACCCTATTATAGGGTAATAGGAACTTTATAGATAGGAAATTTTTCTTTGTAGTGTATCTTATGGTCTGTGAGGCAAGTCTCCTCAGATACTGAAAGAAATGAAATTAACACCAAAGGAGCCCCAGAGTTTGACCACTGGATACTTCATAAGTAAATGATCCAGGTTTAAGTATGTGACATCAACTCCCAGCCCCCTCCCCATTTTAAACAAATGGCTTAATGAACTGACATGTTTGTTCTCCATTGGCCTTGATTTATAGGTTGGCCAGCAGCCTAATCAAATGAAAATCACTATTGTTGCAGATGGTGACAGAATGTTAGCTTTAATTTGACTTGCAAATTTTAATCAATATATACCTTCTACCCTGTAGATGTTAAAATCTGTATTCAAAGTCTAGCCCACCCAGAAAATGGCAGATAAAACCTCCCTAGTGCAAAGGAAAAGAACAATAATAGGGCCGGAGATTTAGCTCAGTGGTTCTGGTGCCTGCTTAGCAGGCCAGGGTCTTAGCAGGCCAGGTAACCACACAGAACAATACCAGGCATGGTGACTCACGCCCACCAGCAATTAGTACCAGACACCACAATGCCGGGCGTGGTGGCTCATGCCTGTAATCTCAGCAGTAGGGAGGCAGAGGCAGGAGGATTTCTGAGTTTGGGGCTTGCCTGGGCTACATAGTGAGCTCAGGGCCAGCTTGAACTACAAAGTGAGACCCTGTCTCAAAAAAAAAAAAGAACAATAATAAATAAGGGAAATAAAAATCTCATCTCACTTAACTGCAGACACATGCATACTTACATATATGCTTTGTTATTCATCATGGTAAATAATAAGGGTGCTCAAGTTAATGAAATTGTCTAGTATACAGAATTAGCATTTAAGTGAATTTTAAGAAATAAAAGTAGATAATAAAGTAGATGTTTAGAGCTTATATCCCCATAACTATGCTAACTGTGGAGAAATAGAGCAAACCATTTTATGCTTATCCTTGCTTTCAAGGAGTTTTTACTTAGACATCAGTATTTAATATGAAATTTATTTTTTAAAAGTACACCACATTGGGCTGGAGGGTTAGCTCAGTGATTCTGGCGCCAGCCTCGCAAGCGCAAGGTCCTGAGTTCAATCCCTGGTAACCACATACAGTGCTGGGCATGGAGACTCACATCCACCAGCAATCAATACCACATACCACAGTGCCAGGCGTGGTGGCTCATGCCTGTCATCCCAGCACTCGGGAGGCGAAGGCAGGAGGATTGTTGAGTTGGAGGCTTGCCTGGACTACATAGTGAGCTCAGAGCCAGCCTGAACTACAAAGCGAGACCCTGTCTCAGAAAAAAAAAAAGTACACCACATTTTGTCATCAAGGACTAAACTATAGGCACCATGATAAGACTTGATTCTTAGGCAAGACTTCTTCAAGTGATGAGCTAGGTCAACAAAAGCCAGAAAGGACAAGAGATATGTCTGTGCATGTGTGCACACGTGTATGTGTGTGTACGCAGGAACTTAAGTGATGTGTCTGAAACAAGTAGAGGGTTCAGAAAACAGAAGCAGAGGTATGGAAACACAGGTATGGTGCAGAACAGCCCTGGCTTGCTCAGTAGATGTTGCACAAGGACCAGGGCATTAGCATCAGTGGAAGTGCTCAGGCTCAACATGAAAAACTGAACAAGGAACCATATATTCTCGAGCTGAGTGTGATCTGTGGTTGCTGGTAACACAGAACACTTTCAAGACTTTTCTCTGACTCAAGGCCATCATTACTTTGAATGTTCTATTCTTAAAAATTTGTAAAACTCATTCCATTCATTTTTTTAAATGTTCTATCCTTTAAACTCAGAGTCATTTTTCTTGCATTAAATTCTGTTTCCCATTTTGCTGATGGATCAGATTTTCCATCTGTTTTTGTCTTGGCAGAGCGGTGACAAATGCTCCCCAAGCTAAAGTCTCTATGTCCACTGCGGGTCAGACAAGTCGGGGGGTGACCATGGTTAGTCCTTCCACGGCAGGAGGCCCCGTCCAGAAGCTCCAGGGAAACGGTGTGGCTGGAAGTCCGGGTGTTGTTCCCACAGCCGTGGTGTCAGCAGCTCACATCCAAACAAGTCCTCAGGCAAAGGTCCTGTTGCACATGACTGGACAAATGACAGTCAACCAGGCCCGCAATGCAGTGAGGACAGGTAAGGAAGAAGCTGAGCAGAAAGCTTCAGGGAAAGGGTTTACCTGCCTAATAGTAAATCATGTATGACAAATGATGTGAAAAGCTGGTATAATATTATAATGGTGATTATCACAAGGAATCAGAAACAGGCTGATTCCCAAGAATGCCAATAGTGTGATAACCTCAAAATAGGACTTCTTTAGTCAAGATTGTGTGGTCTCAGATCCTCTGCTAAGTGATGTTATTTTGATGAACTTAGCCACAAATACATTTTAAATCCAATGTGATCTTAAATAGCATCAAAAATCTACCAGGACTCTTAGGAAAAATTGTGGTGTAATATCTTAGTTACTTTTTTCTTTGCTGAGACAAAATACCCAACACCCAAAGTTAAAGGCACAAAAGTTTTGGCTCACAGTTTGTACAAGTTTCAGTGCATCATTGGCTGGGTCCAAGCCAGGGCAGCATGGCAGATGGGCACCACAAAGGAGAAACAGCTTATGGCAGAGAGAAGGCTACAAAAGAAGAAAGTACCTTAGCACCATTTTTCTGTTTCTTTTATATTCTATGTGGGCTCCCAGGATTAGAGCAGTGCCAGGCTAATTGGTGGACTGATTTATCCTAGCATTGTACTGTGAACCAGTTACATGCTTTAGATTTAGCCACCTCCATCTATGACTTCAGGAGAGGCTTAGGGGAGACCTCTGGACACAAGCCATAATAGGTAGACTAAATGCTTGAAAAGTCTAATCAGCAAAAGAAAAAATAGTGGTTAATAATGAGCCAGATGTAGTGGCATGCACCTGGAACTCTAGCAACTCATGAGGCTGAGGCAGAAGGATTGCAAGTTTGAGGCCAGCCTGGGCAACATGGTGAAATATCAAAAAATTTTTTAAAAATAGTGAATTTTAAAAAAGGACTTGAAGATGATATTGTTTGATATTGTATAGAACTATCAGAAATGGACTCATTGTTTCTAATTCTGTGGAAAAGTGTTCTCTGCAACTATAAGGCCTCAATTTCCAGTTACTCAACAAATTTGAAGGCAGAGTTGGAAGGAAATTGCTTTCTAGGGATCCAGTTAAGATTCAAATGTTCTTGAACCACTGTCCATCCATGCTTTATTGTAAGAAATGGTGATCAGAACCATTCAGTGTGTTCTGCTCCAGTGAAATGCCCTGTGTTTCTGGGAGCACTGTTTCGTAGGAAGCTGATGTCTCTGTGTTCCCTCTTGTCATTCACCAGTTGCGGCACATAACCAAGAACGCCCCACGGCCGCAGTAACGCCCATCCAGGTGCAGAACGCCACCTGCCTTGGCCCTGCACCAGTGGGGCTGGCCCACCACTCGCTGGGGTCCCCTCAGCCTCAGCCACCCATGGCAGGCTCTGCTGCCCATGTTGCTTCTGTCACCATTGGTCGAGCCGGTGCCCCCCTGGCCTGTGCTTCAGCTGCTGCCATGAGCTCTGCGAGCATCACTGCTGCCTCTCTGGAGAATGAGCCCAGCACTCGGGCAGTGACCAGCCTCCCTGGACTCGCCTCTGCTCCTGACAGTGCATCATCAGCCTGTGGGAACACTTCAGCCACCAAACCAGACAAGGACAGTAAGGTAAGGTTCACTTCCTGTGCTTTGCGTAGATAGCATCTGTAGTCTCTAGCTTGTGAAGGAACTCATTGTTCCCCAGTCCTTCAGGTGCAAGTCACTGCACCAGGTTCCAGGAATACAGTGGGGAGGAAGCTCATGCACCACCCTGTCCTCTGATCTACATCTTACTTCACCATACTTCAACACCTATTAGGTTCCAGACCCTTGCTGGGAAGTAAGGGAGACCCCGGTGAGTAAGATTTAGACCTCCTCTTGCTGTTCATGGAGAAATTTCCTTTTCCTTTTCATTACTCATTCTTTTATCATTTCACTGTCCTCAATTTTTCCTTTTCAGTCTTGTTTGGTAGTGATCCTGTTTTTTTTTTTTTTTTTTTTGAGACAGGGTCTCTTTTTGTAGTTCAGGCTGCTCTGAGCTCACTATGTAGCCTAGGCAAGCCTTGAACTCAGCAATCCTCCGGTCTCTGCCTCTGGAGTGCTGGGATGACAGGTGTGAGCCACCACGCCCGGCACTGTGGTATGTGGTATTGATTGCTGGTGGGCGTGAGTCACCACGCCCAGCATTGTATGTGGTTACCGGGGATCGAACTCAGGACCTTGCGCTTGAGCTAAATCTCCAGCCCGGTAGTGATCCTGGGGTCCCATTTGACCCTGCTATACCCCTGCTAGGAATATACCCAAAAGAACTTAAAAACTCACATTGGAAAGACAGATGTACACCCTTGTTCATAGCAGCTCAGTTCGTGATAGCTCAATCTTGGAAACAACCCAAATGTCCATCAACTGGAGAGTGGATAAAGAAGATGTGGTTTTTTTACAAAATGGAGTATTACT